>JANTBZ010044461.1:0-11670 GCA_024741255.1 Exechia fusca
GAAAAATCACGCGACCGAACCAGAGTTCTATCAAAAACATGTTAATGTTCATGCTGAAGAATTTCACCAGATTTCATACGATTTGAGGTGATATTCTTCAGTAATAAATTTGAATGTTGTTGAGAGATCTCTGGTTCGGTCGCGTGATTATTCCTGAAGCCCTGGTTCGTTAAGTCTGCTACGGAAACTCCTTGGGCATTAATTCACGTTAAAAATAACATCGGAAATGCTTCAAGATTCTGAAGGACGTCAAATAATGATAGCACTAGCTAGTGCTAATCATAGCATGGTCGTCATTTACCAATGTTTTACAGAACAGCGAAGGCCTTCTTTGGCTTAAATTCTAGCAATTGCTTAACCCTGTCTTTGTCGCACTGATATCTAAATTCAATTGTATGTTCAAGAGTCCCTCGACCAAAGCAGTTGCGATGTGATCTATGCATGTTTAAATAGCTAGGGAGCATTCGTAATTATATTGCCACCACTGTATAATTATGCATTATGTCGACGATCGATATTGTTTGACTCACCATCTGCTCGTCCGCACTGCTCTGCCGTCGCCGCAGCTCCGCGCGCGTCATTCGCTGCAGTTCCGCCTCGCACATGCGCACCTGCTCGACGAGCGCCCACGCGTGACTGTCGCCGCTCTCGATCAGCGACGCCACCGCCGCCTGCTGCAGCCGCTCATCGGCACAGATGCGCTCCACCGCAACGCTGCGCTGACCCTCGGCAGCGTCCAGCGCCCGATCCAACGATCGCTCGTCGCGCTCGATGTGCCGCCGCAGCTCGTCCGTCTGGGCGCCGCGGCGCTCCGCATAGGCGGCGATCTGCTCGTGTTCGCGCGTCAGCTGCGCGGACATTTCGTCCAGCACCTTGGTGCGCTGCAGCTGGGCGTCGTGCTGCACGCGCAGCTGGTCGAGCTGTTCGCGCTGCGAGCGCTCGGCGGCTGCGGCCAGATCGGAATGGAATTGGGCCGCATCGTGGCCAGCGGTTGTGGTGCGCAAGCGGAGCAGCCGATCGACGGCCAGCGAGGAGTGCGCTTCGGCTGGAGGGAATGGGATTGGTAGCATTTATGTCGAGGGTTGTTTGCCGAGTCGAGTTTTCAATACAGAAATAACTATTCACTCTTCCTACCATTCGCAATGTTCTCGATCAGCTTGCTGCGATCCTCGTCTCGCTTGAACTGCAGCTCACTGACCAGGGCATCGCTATCATTCTGCTGTTGCACCAGATGCCGCAACAGCACGTCTCGTGCGCGTTGCTGCTCCAGCTGAACGCGCCTCGCCAACTCCCCGTTGGCATCCCGTTCCGCGTCCACATCATCCTCCACCGAACGCTCATACGGTTCGCACGCCTCGCTGGCCTGCTCAACCTCATCGACTGGCCGCTCATTCGACGGCTCGCGCGGTGCCGACCGCCAACCCTCCACATCGCCGCCCAAATACGCCAGCACCGCTGCGGTGCCGCGCTCCAAACACTCGGCCGGCGGATCTACCACCGTACTCGCATCGCAAATCACATCCGCCAGCGAATCGCACGTGGCCAGCTCCATCGGCAGCCGCACCAGGCGAGCGTTGCCGCTGACATTGAGAACGCGCAGCGCAGGCATGCACTGGACGGCACGGCATTCCTGCAGCTGATTGTGCGAGCAATCGAGCAGCTCGAGGCGATGCAGCCGGTTGAGTTGCGCGGGCAGTGCGGTAAGGCGATTCTGGCGCAAGTGCAGTTCCTGCGCGAATGCACATAGCACACAGAGCGTTATAATTGTTCAGCTGTTCAGATCCGCACAGATCAGCAACGCACACATACCTTCAGATTCACCAGCTGCGTCAGCGCCTCCGGCAGCACGGCAAACGCATTCGCCGACAGATCCAGATGCGTCAGCAGCAGCAAATCGCTCAGCTGGCCGCCCTCGCTGAGCGATCGCAGACGATTGGCGCTCAGATCGAGGTGCTCCTTGCGCAGCACCCGGCACAGAATGAACACGCCCGGTGGCACCGTTTTCAGGGCGCACGCGCTCAGCTCGAACACCGGCTCGGGCGTCTCGCGAGCCACGCACATCAGCCGCTCCAGCCGGGCCTTGTGCTCGGCCTGCGTGGCCGGCATCGCCGGAGCGTCGGAGGCTACGACGTAGACGGCAACGGTCGTCCGCTGCGGCAGGTCGTTGGTTCCGCCGCCGGCCGCATCACCGACGAACACCACTGGTTTGGCGACCCGACAACCCATACATCCGGCGATGAGGCGCACACGCGGGGGGACGGACGGGGGGGGGAGACAGAGAAAGAGGACAAAGAATGGCACGACAAAGACTTGAACAAATGCGGGCCGCGTTCTGTGTGGCCGCCGCCGTTGCTGCTCGTCGACGAGATAAATACCAATTGAAAGCTAAATAAGATAATCGGCTGCGCGCTCACGGGTTTGTTGCGCACGGGCGGCTTTGCGGCGCGATTCGCGATTGCCGTGTCGGAGTGGGGGAGTGTAAATTTTAATCTCAGGAATTTTTGCACAAACACAAATTTGATAGCGCGAGCGGCTGACGAAATAATACAATAACATGACGATTGGGTATTCGCTTTTTGGGGTAAATTACCTGTCATAATAATTCGTCAGCTGTTTAACTGTCAAAAAGAACTCGTCGGTAACGCAGATTCGTAGCACTGTTTTGGTTTTGAAATTGTTCATCGTTGCGCTCGGGCGGCAAAAATAAATCCGCGTGCGTATATTCAGATTTTATCGAAAAATGCAAAGTTTATTCCTCATATCCGGCAGAAAGGCATCTCTTTTGTGAACATTTTGTGTGTCAGTCAATCGCATCGCGTTGCGATCTCATCTTATCAAATCCACTTCGATGGACGACGATTGTCGATTCTCCTCTCGCATCGCAGCCGCACTGCAGCTTCCTTCCGCATCCGCATCCGATTGACTCGCTTCGCACACCGATTCCGCCTCATCACTCTGTGCCGGCGGCTGCTCATCGCCGTGCTCCTCGTCGGCGACCGTCTGCCGCCCGTGCGGTCCAATCGCCGCAATCACATGCAGCATGTTCGCCTCCATCTGGCGCAACGCCTCAATCGACGTGACCAGCAGCTGCCGCATGTCGGCCAACCGCTGCTGGTGCTGATGGTGGTAGCCGTAGAACATGCGCATCCACTGCTCCGACGACAGATTGGCCACGTCCTGCGGCCGCAGGTCGCTCGCCAGCAGCAAATCGCGTGGTCTGCCGGTGCTGCTGCTCGCCGCCTGCATCTGCTGCTGCCAGTGCAGGCGCAAGAACAGGCCGCAGTTCAGCAGCGAAATGCCAATCATCAGCATGATCAGCAGGCAGGCGGGCGATCGTCGGTTGGCCGACTGGCGATCGGCGCTGGCCAGACCACCACCGGTGCCGCCGCCGCCATTGAGGTTCTGCTGCACGAATAGCTCGTGTGCCGAGTACGTCGCGATGCCAGTCGCCTTTTTCGCCGATGGATGCACGCCTCCGCCGCCGCTGCCGCTGGCAGGTAAGTGATGGTGGTGGTGGTGGTCTTTCTTCGACGGCGTCGCCGCCGCCGACGACTTTGTGCTCTCGGCCGTGCTGTCGCCGAGCGACAAATCGGCAGCCGCCGCCGCCGCCGTGGCGATGGCCTGCAGTTTGCTGCGCGAATGATCTGCGTGCGGGAAAAATAGAGAGAGAGAAAAACACACAATACCAGAAGTTTTGCGCGGTGAGTTGGGGGTGAATATAGACACTGTCGTCGTCGTCGTCGTCGTGCGGGAGTGCGCCCACGAGTCCCAATTCACATGACACGACACGACGGGGTGCCGGGGCAACATTTACTGCGATGGTGGCGCTTGTGGCGGACGGGCGGCGAGCAGTAGTGCCGCGACAGCTGCAGCGCCAGATCGTTGTGGAAGTCCTCGACGCCCGAGTACGTGGTGCGCTCGATCAGGCTGCGGATCACCGAGAACACCGACTTGCGGAACTTGACGTACAGATAGACGGAGAACATGGTGTGATCGTCGACGGTCCGCACCAGGCAGTGGTGCACGTAGATGGTGAAGACGTCGCTGTACGGCACGTTCTCGTTCCACGAGGTGATGTCGATCGAGTAGAGGCTGCCCGGACGGCTGCACTCGCGCAGCGTCTGGATTTCGGTGATCTGCGGATGGGAAAAGCGTTGTTCAACATAAATATTCCACATGATCGCATCTCTGCCCACACACTCACACACGAGAACTTTGGCCCGATGCTCGCCTTGATCGGCATCTTGCACTTGAACGTGCGCCGACGCTTGTTGGTCTCGTGATCGAGCCGCCAGTCGGTGTGCTCGATGTCGAAGATCTTGCGCGACGCATGGAAGGCGTCGAGGAACTTGGAGCGCGCGTACAGCGTGTGGTACAGCGTGTCGATGTTCACCGGCAGAATGGTGCTGATCTGCTGGCGGCCCTCGTGCAGCGAAGTGCACTCGGCGTTGTTGACGAACGGCTCCGCGGACGGCCGGTGCTCCGCCGTCGTGGCGCCACCGGCAGCGGCGTGCTCCGCATCGGCGTCCGAGCCGGAGCTGGTGGTGTCGCTGAGCGGACAGGTGGCCGGCGTCGCGGGCAGTGTGCTGGCGCTGATCAACGAGTCGCGGATGTAGGAAAACATGAAGGTGCGGTGTTTGGTTTGCTACTATTGACAAATGTGCTTGGCGTGTGTTTGTGTGACATAATGCGCAAGCAGCAGATGATATACGGATCGATTGGCTATTAATATAGAATCGATTGATGAGTGGTGCGTTGCATAAATCACTCCAAATGAAATGCTGTGCTGTACTTTGCAAATGATTTAGTGATCGGGTGTTTTTGTGTGCAACCTCTAATAAGTATAACAACAAACATATTATCAAGTGTTATCAAGCGTATAGAACCCGCACACTTGTAGATATACAGCAGAGGACGGACGAGTACTTGCTGCGTTGTTATCGCAACGAATCCGCACAAACACATGCACATCCACACCCACCAATACACACGTATACAACACATCGTGCTGGCACACAGCTGTGTGTTAAGTCATTTGCAAGGTGTGTGCTCGAGAGTATAATTAGTGTGATCACGTACATACATATACACAAAACAATTACACGATTCGACACCGAATACACTCTATTTTAGACACACTATTCTTTCAACATGGGATTATATTATGATCGGAAACACTCTTGCGAAAGACGCGATTGATTCACGCAATGCCAGCGGAATCGGGTTTAATGCGAATGTAGATTGTATACGCGTACATCAGACACACACACACACAATCAGACTTGTAAATATAATATCACGCCGAGTGGCGACGACGAACGGATGAGGAGAGCGGCGCGCAACAATTATTACCTCGACATCGCGCGGTCGACGTCTGAATCGAGACTACTGGATATTATGCAGGCGGACACAGTGGCTTGGCTTGTACTCAGTCGCCGTATCTCGCTAATGTGTACAACACACACAGAAACACGTTTCGCGGCGTGAGCTCACCCAATGTGTGCGTTGTGGATGTGCCGAGAGCTTTGAGTTGTATATACTACGTACAATGTTGGTTATTTACTGTTAAGTATATAGGGTTGTGGAACTTTGAATTCGATAATATACTTTTTTTTCAATATCATATTCAAGTAAATTATTTCGAGCAGTTTATCATGCTTCCAAGTAACGTATTTTTTTCTTATAGTTTAGAACATTGAATTGTTCAGTCTGAAAGTTATGTTTCACTTCTAAATAATATTTGTTTAGCTCATTTTCGTCTGCACAAGCAAAAATCCATGTTAAAATTATGTTTTATTTTTCCTCTATTGGATACTTGCAACTTCTTTACACATATCACTTTAGTATTGTCGTGTTTCGTGATCGTGACAAATAAGCGTTTAGACGCGACGAATCGAAATTTATAAATGTTTTGTTTTTCTGTAAAATGTATCGTACCAGTCGTTCTCAATAGCCATTAGTTTGCATTAGAAAGAACACCGAAAAATAAAAGATAACGTCACACATGTTATTAGAAGCCATATATTCATTATTACCAACAATATATTACTCTATTATCACTTTGCGCTGTCTTCGTGTGCGCATCGTTCGCGTCGCTCGTCGTGTTTGCGTGGTGTGTCAGTCTGCTCGAGCCACAAGTTGGCTCCACACATCAGTCTCGCATCACACCACGAACCAAACGCATCGTTCCAGCGGCCAGCTCTTCGCCTCCGCGCATTCACCTGTACGCGCATAGTGTTGTGTTTGTATGTTTGTGTGCGTGTCTAGTGTGTTGTGTTGAGTTAAACACAACCGTGTGAGTGAATTAGTTTTCTGCCCCAACATATTGTTCGGTATTGCGGTGCATCTCACACGTCTCCACGTTGCGAATTGTTTCGACATGTGCAAATCTCATATAGTGGTGTTAACTTGTTACCACACCAGTCATCTCAATTCCAAACCAAAGACACGATTCAACAATATGGGTATTCCGCGTTGTGAATCTGTGTTTGGGGAAAAATCAATATCACTCGAATATGTTTTGTGTGAGTGCGCACGCGAAATGATTCTACTATCACGTCAAGGTTGTGCTATGCTTCGTTCGTGTGTGCGCAGAGTGCGGTTTATGTCGAAGTTCATTCACAGATAATACGCACCCAAGCGTTGAGCACGTTCACACAGACCGTAGAATTACTTTTACGTCTTCATGCTGGTAATGCCGCGCAGTATCTGCTCGAGCATATGCCATGCAGTTTGCCATTACCATTTCAACAGCGCATGTTGCGCATTGTGTTCCCACTCTCACAGATAGTGCGAGCGAGTGACGCACACAGTCAAATTGAGGTGGTGGTTCGGGAGCTGGGTTGGGTTGGGAACACCCGTTCGCGCGCGCGCGACCCGCACAATGTCATCGACATTCGTCCATATGGTGTCTGCTGGCGGGATGACGTCGACGGTTGTCCGGTTGCTGCTGCTGCTGCTTGTGGGAGCTGCACAGACGCTGAACGCGAACCGACTGCCAGTGAACGAGTTCTCGATGCTGATGCCCAATGTTACAGTGAAATATGTAGGTGCAATTGTGTGTGTGCGTGACAATTTGTGAGAATGGCAATCTGACATTCGTCTTGTTTGTTCCACGCAGCCTGAAACGTATCTCTGCACGCCGGTGAAAGTGTTCGGGAAGAAGTCGTACTATATTGGTAAGTGTGAAACAAACCGCGCAGCAACGTAGACAATGTGAATGACGTATGTTGTGTTCTGTGACGTCAGCACATGACGTCAAGACCCACGATATACTATACTCTGGTCAACACCAGCTGTGAGGAGACTTTGAATACGCATGTTCGTAACATATTAGATATTTCAACCAAGTGTATGTTTCTTTGAAAATAATATGAGTCTGGAACAAAAACTTATTTGGGTTTTAATTAAAACATCGATAAAAATTAGCTAAAGCATTTTTGAACAAAAAATAATTGGATAATCTTGAATACGTTATTACGTGTTTTCGTGTTTCGTGTTTGGTTCTGAAGCAATTATACTCTTCACTGGAGTGACATACAAGAATGTACATATACTCAAATGAAAGGTACAAAATCTCATCATCAAAAACCAAAAATCGCTGTCGGGATTTTGGGTTTTAACTCAAACTTTCGGGTCTTCGTGTGTCCACAATAAAACACTTATCGCGCACAAAACACGATTGCCCGCCCGGAGACTTGTTTTTTACCCAGTGTATAGTTATATAGGATGCTAACCCGAAATAGGCCTTTTGAAATTGGTCAAATTGGAAAACTGTAGATATCTTACACATTATCTACACTTATCTTTCGTCATAGCATACTTTCAGGTGTAAATCAATATGTATTAGTGTCAGTGGAACTTGGAACATGTTATTATTGTGGAAGGTTTTCTTATAGTCATTAGTTCAGGCACAATTGACGAAAAAATCTCGTTTTTAGCGCATACCGACTGCATTCCATATGAACAGTTTCAGACATTTTTACAAATTATCCGCGACATGGATCGCTATGAAGATATGCGTCCGATTTCTTGAGGACAAAAAACTCACATCTTTCCACTTTACAAGTGAGAAAACTGAATTGAAATTGAAGGCCTTTCGCGGAAGTTATAGCGTTCTAAAATAGCGTTACGAATTATGCGCCAACTTGTACAATCGATTTGCACATTATCATCTTTCACGATATATTTCATACAAAAGTGGAATAATATAGAATCTTAATGGTTTAGTTATGAAAATGTCATTTGCGTATTCGAGCAAAAGTTTGAATACGTTTATTTCAAATTATTCGATTATTCCTTTTTTCGTACAGTCGGCTTCGAACCGATGGCCCGCATGCACACCGCCCACCACGTCATCATCTACGGCTGCGGTCGGCCCGGCTCCGATCGCCCCGTCTGGAACTGCGGCGAGATGGCCAAGCTGCCCGCCGGCGAACACGCCGATCCGCCGTGCGCCAATGGCCACCACACGCAGACGGTGTTCGCGTGGGCGCGCGACGCCGACAAGCTGGAGCTGCCGCCGGGCGTCGGCTTCAAGGTCGGCCTCGACTCGCCGATCGACTATCTGGTGCTGCAGGTGCACTATGCGCACAAGCTGAAGGAGGGCACGCGCGATGCTTCGGGCATCAAGGTCATCTACACCGAGCAGACGTGAGTATTGGTGTGCAGTGTGTAGTGTGTGTGTAATAGTAGACATCGATCTGGTACAGATATTCTGGATGATATTGACATACAGCTAACGTACATTTATTTTCAAAACTATTGTCCAGCGATTCGAAAATCCCTATTAAAACATGGGTCATGAAGAATCCGCTCTGACACAGATGGACATTTGTGTATGAACGGTTTATTTTATTTTCCTAAAGTTTCATATTCAAACTAGTAGTAGGTTTATGTGTCAACATTTCATAATAATTTGAGCACGTGTTTTCAAATTATGGACGTCTTGTTTTTGGCCTAATTCGAGCAAAACCTTCTTCCCTGAAAATATTTTTGAGATCTGTAATCTGTATTTTTGTATTTTTTTCTGTATTTTGAGATCTGTAACAATTATTCGCTGGAGGTGTTATCTGAAGAATATGCTTTGTGGGGCAGCAATTTGAAGCCCAACTTGTTCAACTCGTTCATCTTTTCGTATAACCGATTTTTGATTTTGGACGATGTCAAGCAGCAGGACGATGTCGGCAGCTATTTCGATCACAACTTACAACACAACTTACAAATAATCATGCACAAAATTTGATTCGAGCATCTGGGTAACAGTTGGGCTGGAAAATTCGTAACGTTTGATATCAGGACACATCTTTCTGAAAAATGATTTGTGAATAATAAAATCATTGTTCCATTGAAGGACGTTATAAAATATTTTACATCGATAGGACTTATGGTTCATCGATATCTAAATTTGATTGAAGCATCTTATTGTTATTGCGAAGATTTGGATATAGGCGAATATCGTGTCCTTGTAAAAACACTGTTTCCTAATGTTACAAATTGCGAAAAGACCCAAAAGATGAATAAAAAGTGCTGTCTCGGTTTCGCCCCAGCCGAATTTGTTTCTCTCGATTTGTTGTTAAATTCGTACTGGTTATTTGAACACTAAGGATGATGCGCACTCTAGACGCCCAAACGTTGCAATTATTGACGAAAACATTCAAAAACGCACCAACATAACTTTGGAAAATATAAAATCACGGTTGATGGATATGCCCTCTTGTTCATGTGAAAGCTCTTAGTAAAATGTCTGCAGCGCGAACTCAAAATCAACCAATATAAAAAGAGTTGTTATTTCGGAGCAGCGTTTACGGCTGATCGAACGCGCTATTTATGTTTTAATAATTTTACGATGTATGAAACATGATACTATCACTACACTCCGGAGTCCAATCGGCCGTAATCTAAGAGAACAGGGAGATATGAAGCCTCTACCAAATTAACGAAAACGCAAAAGTCGGATGGCGTCTATATTTTGAGTCTCAGACGGAGTATTACTCATCGGCCACCTGAAAAAAGAAGGACAATAATCCAAAACTATAAATAGCAATTTTGGGGCGCCTGGAGGTCAAAATGGCCAAGATACACTTCTCATGTCGAGGGAGAATGTGCTGTTACACCAAGACAATACGAAGTTTCACATGTCGCTAGAAACAATGCCCAAAATCGAAGAAGCTATGAATTGCAGCCACATATATCGTATTATCCGGATTTGACCCTTAGGGAATATGTTATGTCTTCAGAACTCTGAAAAATGCTAGCTAGGTAGAGCCTTATTAGTACCGATGAAAAAGTTATCGCAGAAAAAATACATATTTTTAAGGCACAAATGTACACGTTCTATACGAAGGGCATAGTAAAGTTGTAAGATCGTCATTTTCGGTGTATGGAACTATGTTTATAATTCAAAAATAATTTCATCTAAAATGTGTGTTTTACTACCAAACGATACGAATTTTTCAGCCCTACTGTTTTGTTAGCTATCTTATGCTATTTTAGTTTACCGTCGGACAAAATCTTATCGTTGGATTTTGTAGGTTTTCTCGAAACAACTGCCTCGTTGGTACAAACACAACATTGAGTATAGTTAATTTCTATATGACGACACTTATCAAACCACTGTCTTGACTTCACGTTTTTTTGTCCTACTAAAAACCGTGCTTCATTCACGAAAATACGTTTTTTATCCTATGTGAAAAAACACACACATTGTTCCACTATGACGCCTATAACTTGAGCACTTGTCGGATTGTCTTGATATTAAGACACACATCGTTTGATTACTCTTTTAGAGAAAACAAACAATGATGTTTCTAATGTGTCAGACCGGAGACTTAAGACCCATGTGTTTTGTTGACGATTGGATAGAGAAAATAATGTTTTTTTTCACGGATTTTGGGAATTTTTTAAATGAACATTATTCTATTGTAAACAGTATAGGTTCATCGTTTGTGACTTGAGACATCATCTTCATCTAATGATGGAGCAATTACATTTTACCCACACATTTTTTAAACATTCCGAATTGTTCACAATATTTCTACCTTTCGTTTAAGTATTCATCCATTATTTTAAGTCAATCCAGTGAAAAGTTTACTCTTCCGAACCCAAGACAAAACACGGATATTTGGAAAATATGGAGGCAGTAATTTTGTAATCAACCCACTGAGTTGTTGAAATACTGGCCCTGGCCATATATGTAAGTCCTTTGAACCGAAGACGAAACACGGATATTTTGTAATCAACCCAGGGATTCAGTTGAAGACTGGCCATATAATAATCCGGATCTTTTCTGTGCACACACACACGCACACAGAATGCCCAAACAGGCGGGCGTTCTGCTGCTCGGCACCAACGGCGTCATCGGGCCGAACACCGTGGAGCACATGGAGGTGGCGTGCACGATCACCGAGGACAAGGCCATCCATCCGTTTGCGTATCGCACGCACACGCACAGCTTGGGCAAAGTGGTGAGCGGCTATCGTGTGCGACGCGATGAGCAGGGCGTCGATCAGTGGACGCTGCTGGGGAAGCGGGATCCGATGACGCCGCAGATGTTCTATCCGGTGATGAACGATGAGACGCTGTACGAGGGCGATCGGCTGGCGGCGCGCTGCACGATGGAGAGCCATCGGAATCGGATCACGAACATCGGGTGAGTGTTGGGTGGGAAAA
>JANTBZ010044472.1:0-11670 GCA_024741255.1 Exechia fusca
AATTATAACAATTATAGTCGTGAAATTATATGTGAGGTTATGTCGATTTATGTCAATTGACATTATTCTCATTGACTTCAGTACCCGGCACCATGCTTTTCCTGCACTAGTGATACATTTGTTACACTCAAACGTACACCTAGAATTGGTTTTCCAGATTTAATTGATAGAATTGCCGACGTTGAGCTATCAAATATTCTCATATGGTGAGCAATAATTCAATAATTCCCCTATAACCAACAACTGTTGGCAGAATAATCTAGACTGAAGCGTCAACCGGACATTCTGATTCATATCTGCGAGTTTCAGTTGTCGATTTTGGACATACGCTGGTAGTGCGATTTTTTTCGGACCCGTTTCAGTGATCCGAATTTGAAGTTTCAGTACTTGACAGAAACCAACAGTTCCTCGGTATACACATATGGTTTGCTAGAAGGCCCAACAATTTCCAAATATCGATATTATTCGATTGAGTGTCCCTAGCCTGTAATTTGACAAATATATTCGGAATTTTCCAAGCTTTATTTTGCGAGAACATAATAACCTGTTAATCGTAGGATGCGATGGGGTAATTTTGGTTTCATCTACGAGATTTCATCTTCATTCAATGCGCTGGGAATAAATTACGACAGATATTTTTAAAACTGAAATAAGTATGTAGAATTGTCATGTCTAGCTAGCGCACACGTGAATCCAAATAATTGGGACCATGTAATTATTTCTTCGTCTCTTCCGATTTCATTCGATTGTAGAAACATAAATTGAGCCTATTTGCTTTTTCCTACATCAAATTGAATTGGTTGAACAAAAAATTAACCACCTTTAAAATCAATTTTAGAGAATAGCTCCTTGCAATGACATTTTACATGGCAACAAGAAATCGCAATTGAAGTAATTCCCGATTCAAGCGCCTCACCATGTATATTTCGCGTGTTCGACCAGAGCTGAGTGGAGTTGAAAAACGAACGAACCAAACCACCACGACTTGATCCAAACAAATTGTTCGATCACGCCGTAGCCCTTTGGCCGCCGTTTTTTTCGGAGCTCTCGTCAAGATTAATGATGTAGGTCACCGGCTTTGACAATGCACGGCGGAGCCAGAACGCCAGCGCACAGACGCCACCAGAACTAATGGCGCGCTTGCGATCAGCATCGCGTGTGAGATCAACTAGAGTGTCCATACATTCCTCGCCGTGCATTCGTCAAGCGTTCGTCCGTTCCGATGAGATGAACACAATGCGCGCACAGGTATTTCGTGTGGGTGTCATTATTGTGTGTGCACGCTAATGCTGCTAAATATGCTTATGCTCGACGGTTATGCTGAGCGCTGCGAGCCAGCGCTTTAGCGATTCTGCTCTTCAGAGTGGTAACCGGCACATTTCAAGAGAAGGCAACGCGCGAGCTTTCAAGTGCACTCTCAATTCGCGCTCTACTACGCTCTTTCTCTCTGAAGCTCGAGCTGCGCTACCGTGCCATGCATTCGCTCGTCGCTTGCTCAGTTTCGATTCGACCGTCGTTGAGGCAACGCGCCCGTCTCTCCCGATTTCTCCGCACGTCGTCCGCACGTTCGTCGTCGTCGCGCAGTCGCGTTGGTTTTTTTCTATTCATCTTCGTTTCGTTCGCTTTGTCGCCCGTGTTTCGTTCCGCGAAGCGTGTGCGCGCGTGTTCAATCGTGTTTGGTGCACACAGAGCACTCAGCCGTTGCACAACCGAAGCGTTGTTGCGCGCGATTCGCGCCCACACATACCAATACACATACCAATACACACATACATACGACCCTAGAGTCGTTTAGTGCACCGCGCAAAAAACGCGTGAAAACGCAACATATCTCGGCGGTGTGCAGCATATCTTCGGGCAGCGCATCGCATCAGCTTCGCAGCTACTTCAACACGTCGTACACCGGACTAAAGTACACCGAAAACCATCGGCAGCATCGTCAGCACATATCATCAGCGTGCTGAATATTTTCCAACGTGCAGCTGAGATCCGCACTTCGCCAAAAACCCGCACAGGTAATTGCAACATTGCGGAAGCATCGCGTGCATGTTGCACAACCAGCAACGTTCCCAACAGGTCCTGCGCATAATCGCGCCGCCTCGACCGTTCGGACCGAGCGTGTGAAAGCCTAAAGCATACGCATATTCACGCATGCTTCGACGGACGTGGACGACGTGACACGCCACTTGACCGCAACCGAAAAACGGCAGTCGGCCGCAACATAGCGCGCACACACGCACACACGCACATTTGTTCAGCCTGTTAGTGCGGTTCGTGTGCGCGTGTGTGTGAACGATGCCGCGAGATTCTCGTTGGTCAGTGCGATGCTACTTAGCATCGGTCGCCACACAAAAGCCGCGTCGACCCGCGCTGACCCTTTGCCGTTAGCCGACGCCATCGCCGCAACCGCATCACCACACCACCACCGCACACACATAATAATATGCTCTAATCATAATGTGAAGTGATCGCCGCTCGAGCAGAGCATAGCACAAAAGGGCAAATTGAATCTATGCTGCTGTGGCCGCTGTCGCTGTCAAGTTTAAACCACATGGCGTGTATTTAATCTATTGCACACCAACCAGTGTATACGTGTGTGTGTGTGACTATGCTGCGATATGCTGCAATATGCTGCTGCTCAGCAATATAGTCAAGTGGTTTCCTGACGTCGAGTTTCGGGTGAAAAATTTCAACATGATTTTCGTGTTACCGTTTTTCACCATATAAGTGAAGTGTGTGCATGGGAACGCAAATTGTGCGGCTCACGTACTCACCGCTTCACCGGACGTCACGTGCACATGAAACTGGCTGGCACGTTGAGCAAGAGTCGGAATATTCATAACGATAAATGCTAGATGGTGCTGGTGACACAATGCGCGGCTTCGGTCGGTCGGGTGCATATATTTATGATATACTGTCGCTTGGCATCGACAAGTTATGCTGCTTCGTGCTCCGTGCTCACGGATGTCCGGACGCCAACGAATTATTCAATAAAACCCTGCGTGCCGCTCGCACGTCCTTCCTCCGACCGGAGAGCTGCACCGCATATTTCTCAATTGTGTGCGGCGATCATGTTGATGAACGGCCGCCGCACAAAAAACACAACTTTTCGCCGGGCTCCTCTGTGTTTGTCTGCGTGTAAGTGAATTATGATAATGCAAAGTGAATGGGAAACTTTTGTGTGCGAGCGGCGCAGCGCCAAGTAATTTATGCTCGATTTTTTGCGCGAGTGTCGTTGAGTGCAGAAGTTTGGTCGGTTTTTGTGTGTGACCAAACACACAACGACGCGATGACGACGACGATTGCGCTTAATTATTGTTATTGCATTCCGTCGCATGGAATATATATGTATTTTTTGTGCGTCAAGTGTTTTCTTGGTATACACGACTGACTGATTTTTTTGTTCGTTATGCTGTTACACACCCTGGCAGCTCGACACACCTTGGACCAAATGTCTGTCGTATGTCGCGTATCATTTTCGAACTATAATAATGGCCCGCAGCTAATCCGACAAATTATGTCATCCGTGTAGCGTGTAGCATAGCATCGACGACGACATATAGAATTGGTGAATGTGTGTATGTGTACATGTCATAATCCCACTCACATGAGGTCGTAGTCGTCGACAATCCACTCACTCACATCAGATTCCTATTATTACTGGAGCGAGCACAGCATAGACGGATCAGACGTCGACGTCGATGTGATTCAATGTGATTTTTTTTCATCCATCGACGAGTCGTCGACACCTTTTCCGAATCCGAAATCATGTCGCGCATGTCGCGCCGCGCCGCGTGCTTTGAAATCAATACCTTGTTGAGCCACTGCACGAACGAACGGCAGCATAGCTACGGAAAAACCGGATAGGCAATTTTCTTTTGTGCGCTTGCGTGAGTGCACACAGCACAGACACGTAATTGAGATTCTCACCCGGACACCGGTAATGGAGAAATGTCTATTTCGGAGTGCGCGTGTGTGCGTTGTGTGTGTGTGTGTGTGTGTGAACGGACTAAAAGGGTATCCATCCGGTCGTCCGACGTCGACGACGACGAAGCGGCGAAGCTCTTCGATGCTCGTTCATTTTTCTTGCCATTATCGCCCGATATATGTATGTTGTACGGATATGCTGTTATGTTGGTTTACTCGTGCGTGCGTGCTGGCTGTCCGCCCCCAAACTCTCTGCGCATGGCGCAGAATTGATTGTGCTTTTGCTGCCGCTGCCGGTTGAAAATGCGCATCCACATATCCCACACACGCATTTATGTGTGTATTATTTCCGATAATAATACTATGTTGTTTGTGCGCGCTGCGGCGGCGACCGCGGCGGCGCATCGCGTCGCCGATAATCCCGAGCACCCCGAAAATGTTTTCCTACGTGTACGCGTGCGTGTTTAGAAATAACAACACCACCACCGTCTCTCATCGTGTTCGTTATAATGTTCCACACGTTCGCACACCGACCCAGGATTATGCTGTGTGCGCGGCATAGTTTTCGGTGCCGTTTCTCTTCGGTCGTCGGTCGGTTCGCATTCAGATCGAACGCAAACACAAACACGAGACCGAAAAATGAACCACAATAGCATTATGAAATGCACAACAATATTGTTTCGTTTTTTTCTGTGTGCGTTATCTTCCTCTGCGCATTGTTATGCTACGCGCATTGTTCGTCTCAGAGCAGAGCAAAACGGCCCGACCGATTTGACGTTCCAATATTTGTCGGATCGTTCAGCTCGAGCGATTCGCAGCTCGCATTCTTCGCCAGCGCCAAGCGCAGAATCTTCTGACGTGACGTCGTCTGCGTGCGTGTCGATCGTGTGCATCGTGACCCCGCCGTCATCATCAGCGCTCGGAAAAAGTGTGCCATTGCCGATCGAAGAGACGCACGCCAATCGCCGAGCGATCGCCCCATCATCTCAACCATTGTGTGTGTCAAAACTCGTGCACTCGCACTCTAGATAAAAGTGGACGTCAATTATATGTTGTGTGTGTCTGTGTCTATGTAACTATGCGGATGATTGGCGTTCGTGTGTTCATGTTGTCGATTGTTTTGTGCTGAGAGAGTGAAGTGAAATTCTGCGCACGACGCCGCAGCATACAAAAGTATTCACATGCACAACACTCGCCCAGCATAATCCGCAGCATAACCCAGCATTCCACCGCACACAACACCGAATATAATCCGCTGTCTGCTGCATCACACTCTGCTGGCTGGGCCTAAGTGAAGTGAGCATACCAACATAAAACACAACAAGCCAGCGAAAAAAGCGCACTCACGCTCGCGCCGACGTTTTTATTTCATTTTCGTGTCGAGCTGATAAACGGTGTGCAGCGGCTCGTCGCCCGTTGCTTTCGATGCGGTAAACCGCGAGCGCAAGCGCGCCCATTTTCGGACATAACTCCGGCGCAGCGCAGCGCAGCTGCCCAAGTGCATTGCACGCACGCACGCACGCACACGCACACATAATGAAAGGATTATTTTAAATGCCCGGTAAGTACACGCGCAGAGAGTACTCGCGCATCGCGCATCGCACCACACATGTTGGAGTATTTTCGCGAGTGTCGGCATGTTTTTTTTTTCGCTGGCTTGTTTGCGGCTTACGGCGAGCAGTGCTGTAGTGCCCGCTGCAGCTTGACCGAAGAGCGCACGCGCGCACAGACATTAATTTTTATTACATTTGCGCGCCGCAGCGCTGCGACCTCGTTAACGATTAAATTGCACGCATAGGGTAAGGTGGGGCATGTTTTGGCAAAGAAGTTCAACGAGCTCCCACGTCTGTAATTTTGGATCGATTTCAAAATGGTGGAATGCAATCGAAAGACCATTTAGCTGGCTTTATTTATGCTGAATGTGTTAGCTCCGTATCGGATCTACGCTTCGAACTATACTCCAAATACCAAGAGAATGTTTTCTTCGTGTCCAACACTATACAATTCGGAGTTTAAAAATAGTGCCAAAAAATACGCTCGCTGCAAAACTTGCCCCACTTTACTTAATGCATTTTTTCTCTCTGTCATCCATATACCCCATTGTCATTGCCTGGCTTGCGAGTGCACGCACGCGAATTGAATTGTGCATTAACGCGCGCCTGCTGCGATAATTTATTGGCCGAAAAAAGTGCATTTGCCAACGTATGCGCGTTTTAAGCCGATTATATCAGCGCGGAATTTCGTGACAGAGTTGATAAATCGCGCAGGCGAGCGACACGATTTCAATTCGGATGTGCTAAGACGACAGCGCGGCAACAAGGAGTGGAGCCGGAGGGGTGGGTGATTTACAGACAAAACAAAGCCGACGCCGCCGCACACACACGCAGAATTCCGCAGAATTCAATTTCAAATCGATTCGCCAGTGCTGAACGAACGGCAACATCATCAATCACGCACAGCATAGCACAAAGGACGACGTCGGCAAACCGCCGTCATTCGCACCCCATCTGTTTTGTTGGGCCCGAAACACCCATTGCGGGCCAATTAGTCGGCTCGTGCATGCACACACGAGTTCACAGTGTGCGTGTATCGTTATGTTGCCACACATACGAATCAAAACAAAACCCCTGGAAATTCAACCCAAAACACCAAACACACAGATGCAGTTCGACGACGACCGTTTCTACGTTCTCACTCTAAACACGCATGCGGTTGCAATGCACTCCTTAGGGACCAGATGATGATGAGCTGCAACGTGTATGCGTTTCGTGCACGTGCAGCATACAGCAAAAAGGTGGTGGTGCTGCAAGCAGATATTTAATGCCTAATACGTGCTGCGTTTTGGCCGCCCCTTTTCTGTCCGTTTCGACGCACACACACGCACACGCGCAACATCGTTTAGGACACGCATGCACTCACACATGCATGCACACCAACACACTCGAGGTGCGATTACGATCGCACGGCAAACATACACCCCAGTTTTTTCGGCGTTCGTCTTCAACATACACACACTCGCGATGCAACAGGTTGTTTGCATGATTGAATTTAACCAGCGCATCGCATCAAGACGGTGCGTTTTTGTGTGCGTGTCGTGTTGTTCCGTGCGCACAAAGAATTCGTCATACCCAATTTTCGGGTCACGAACAATGCACGGAAACAGCGAAGAGGAGAGGCGAATGCGAACAGATGCACTTATTGGAGATTATGCTTTATGCTTGATGCTCGGTGGATCAATATTTGATTTATCGCCCACTCGGATTATGCGTGATTATTATTTGCATTGCTGGTGCCGCTGCTGTTCGGCTGTGATCCAATGAGGCAATCAATAAGCTCACGCACGCACTCAGCATGTATGGTATGAATTGCGCGTTCAGGGTGGTCCAGGAATGTGTGATATCACATTGCGGACTGCAGTCCGAAAGATATGTTTTCCCGGAAAATATGCGGAGCGTGTTTCCGCACTGTCATTAGACCAATATACAACATACCGAATACCGACTGCAGCATAACTTTTGAGCGAGCGAGCGAGCATTTATCATTGAGCGTGTGTGTCCTCGCGGCGTTCAAAGGACGCACACACACACACTGGCACACACACTCACACGCGCAGCCGTGCGTGTCAAAGGCGTTGCGGACGGATCAAAAGCATTCGGAATGTGTCTCACTCGTATGTTGTGTGAAAATAAGACATTCAGTAGTTGTGTATAGTTGACTTTTGTGCGCACTCAGCAGCAGCATAGCCGAGCATATAACACATAGATCGTCATCGTAATAGACTTCCCTTTTCATAACCGCCATATAACGCTGAGCTGACGGCACACAACAAAAGCATTGTGTGTGCGACGACATGTCGCACGCATTAAAATGAAATGCTCCGACTTTAACACATGGAGTGTTGTTGATGTTGCGGCCTTGGCTGATGAACACAACAAACAAATATAAATCACCTTGCGTTTTATGAGCGAGTGTTTGTATGTCGCATTGTTTTCGCCTCGCCTCGCTAAATCGATATAACGAGCTACGAAAATATAACATACACCCAAACATCATAAAACGGGTGTGTGTTCGGGTTCGTATTCACACAGCTGCCGGTCACACTGCGGAATGTGATGAGAACTAGATGATGTGAAAGCATAATGTTGTAAATGTATTGTGGAATTTCCGAAGCTCACTTACGTTTTGTAACATGTCCTTGTTATGCAATTCAAATGAGTCAATCTCAATTATAGCACTAGATGATTTGAAATTATGTTGGCCAAGTCTATCGCCAACTTCCAATGTTTCTACTACATCTATTCATGTTCAACTGTCACAGCACATTTCCATCCCAAACTACACCTACTCAAAAAGTGACCTCCCATTGTCATCAGAACTCGTTATGCTGCGCTGTCTCTCTCTCCGCACGCGGAATCGGCTTACGCGAAGCACTTCAAAATTTCGCACATGCCTTCGAAACGAGTGAGACATCTTAGCGCGCGAATCCTTCGCATTGTGTCACATTCGCTGAGAGCATCCCTCTCCGCCAGCGATTTCCACCCGCACTTGACGCGACTCGGTCGGTGTATAATCCGACGACTGTCTGATGTGCGCGCATCTGTTTGTTCGCCTGTTCTGTCGAAC
Source organism: Exechia fusca (assembly GCA_024741255.1). Classification (NCBI taxonomy): domain Eukaryota; kingdom Metazoa; phylum Arthropoda; class Insecta; order Diptera; family Mycetophilidae; genus Exechia; species Exechia fusca. The sequence goes on from JANTBZ010044472.1 coordinate 8,551, forward strand.
GCAGACGCACACACACACACACACATTGTGAATAATTTATATGCGCTTGAGAGCTCGCGACCCGAAAACAGACGCGACGCAGACGCATTGGTCCGTGATGCCATGCTCTGAAGCCATTGTGTTCCGCTGTCGCACCGAATATTCATTCATTCGGTCGGTGTCATTGTTTGGCGACACTTTAGCGATATTATTCCAAACACCACCAGCACAAACAGAGCAACAGCGCAACAGCAGCCGAAGCAGCATAAGTTGACAAATTGAAGACATTTATTTGGCTGTACGTACGTATAGCATAGATATGCACGTGTGCATACACGTGTGTGTGTGAAATTAATTTATTCCGTCTGTGCTTGCGCTGTTGCTGCTGCTGGGCCGGTATACTTTATTTATTTACGCGCATGTTCCTTTTTCCGCGCTTGGCCCGTCCAAACATTCATTCGGAATTCCATACGAACCGGCATGACCCGATACTGATGCTGATGTTGCTCCGAGGGTTAATAGGATTTGTATGCCATGCCAGCCAGCCAGCAAAGTTAATCCGATTTGAATAATATTTTCTCGCTGGGCGCGAGCGTGCGCTGGTTCGTTTGTCCATTGTGCGAGTGCGTGTGTGATTGCGGTCCGAAAAACAGGTGCGCTTTGGCGTACACGCATGCACGGCATGCTGCGCTCGGTCGCGGTCGCGTCGATTTATGATAATGCATTTGTTCGTTGTTTGATAATTGGGTGATTGTGTGCACGAGCGAGCGGGCCGAGCGTGCGTGCGTGCAAACAGAAACCACCGCGCCGACCGCATGCGGATTATGCCATGTGAGTACGCGGCGTGCGCGCAGCATAACAATATTATTTAGTGCGGTTTGCGCCTAGTCTGTGGCACGCACGCACGCACCAGCCGTTATCTAATAATGTGAGCAATTATTTTCGCAATCAATTAACGCCGCAGCCGGCGGCAAAACAATTCATGCTCTCGCTCATGCTCATCGGCTGGCTGGGGGTACATCAACATCAATCAGCTTATGCACGTTCGGCCTGTATACCACCGCTTTTCCATATGACTGATGTCATCTCTTATTACTCGTACTCGGGCTCGGGGATCAGCCGGCACGTATGAGGCGGCGCGACGTGACACATGTGTGGAGCATAACACACAAACACACATGAGCATGCGAAAAACGCGCGCGCACGATCCGTTTGCCCCAGGCTGGCAGACTGACGCGAATATTCGCACACACAGAACATGTATCACTATATCTATCTACTACATGGGCTGATAAGTATAGAACAAATAGGGAAGGACCAACATTTCCAATTACATTTAAGTTTATTCCTCTACACAGTTCAATTTTAGCTCGAAAGCCTTAAATCAGCAGTCCTTCAATATAACTTTTAAAGAGTATTCTTGCAAAATACTCTTCTCGATTTATACTGCCTTATTCTTTTCCTGGAGCTAACATTTTTATTTGGGAAATAAAAAATAGAGTTACAATGAAGACAGTATGAGTACAAGATTTTGTTTTCTGGCTGGAAGATTACTTAGATCAACAATACATTTTACCTTCATCATAAATGTTTGTCCTTTCCTATTTTTCCCGATACTTATCAGACCATGTAGTATGGTCTATAGTTGACTGACTGTGAGTTTGCACACGCTCAGCGCGCGAATCGAGTTCGGCTACGGGGGTGGTAAATCACATTTGTATATTTTCGGCGGGGGTGTAGTATGCTGTAATAACTCAATATTTTGTGCGCTCGTGCGTGAGCGCAAGCGCGTGCTTGCGTGCTCGTGTGCATAATAAATGAGAGTGGATTTATCCGGCTCGCGGCATCGCATCGCATCGCACAGCACGCGATGCTCGGCTCGGCTCTGTGCAACGAGACCAGCACGAAGGACGAAGGGTTGAGTTCATCAGCGCGATGCGCGAATATTTGTTCGACTGACGTTATTATTCCGGATGATGATGAACGCGCGCGTGTGTGCGGAAGGAACATACATATACAAATCGATAATTTCCACACCCTGCGAGAGAATGCTAGTACACGAAATGCTTGTACAGTTGGTGTCATTGAATTGTGAACAGGCATGTATGTTCGATCAATGTGGCTCGATTGTATTCAACTTGTTCAACCATAAAATTGTTCGTTTCATTCGAAAGGTTGAACATACATTCACGAAACGGAAAACTCTAGAAATAACGAAATAATCCATTGCAAATGGAATCCCTGTCAACTCACCACTAGTAATCGTGAGTAGAAGCGAATTTGTTTAGAAATATTCATTCATATGCCATCGATGATATTCTAAACTACTACCCCAATCGTCATTGGCTGAGAGTTGAGAGAGGATCACCTTTCACTGGTGTGATTACGAAAAATGTCTGTGATCTCAAATGAATGGCACAAATCGTTTTCATTTGAAATTCTTTTAACAACATATTGTAGGTTTTGTTGCTTAGCCAAATGCCAATGATGTTGCTTAGCCAATGATATCTTGAGCGATTTGTTCTGTATTCTGTAGAATAATGTTCTTTCATTTATGTTCCTACAAAACTCATAAGAATGGAATTTTCTTGCATGATTTGAGTAAACTGGTTGTTTCAGTGAACAGTTCTATGTTCGTTGACAATTCTACAATATCCACTGTAGTAGAACACACCCGCTAAGTCTCTCAGCTCGACGCGCTGCTCGTTATAAATTACATTGCATGCTTCGGGCACACTGACACACACACCCACACACGTGCACACGTGCAGCACGTGAGCGAACGATAGATAGATAAGGATAAGACGCGCTTCCGACGCGCACTTCGTTGCGAAAGAGCACCACCGGCGGCGGTGTTCCGGTTCGGCGAAATTCAACCGTGAAAAATCCCGGGTCGTGCGTGCGCAGTGCGATTGTTTGTATCCGGCGGGCGGGCGATTGGTCGAATCGGTCGGTCGGACGTTCATTTCGGGTCGACATGTACTAGCCTTGCTATTTAATTTTGAACATGTTTTATTGCAGGTTTATAGGAGAACGGAGAATTGCACACAAATTGTAATAATGCAGTTTTGTTAAGGAACCAAGAGAAAAGTCTTATCCTTATTATGGTGGAGCCTTTACTTTTGACCAATAAAGCAAAAG
>JANTBZ010044483.1:0-11669 GCA_024741255.1 Exechia fusca
ATAATTTTTCACTACGGCGTATTGTTAGTCGTTTCTACAATATTTAGCCGAATATTTCGTCTCTGATTTGGTAACATTTAATCTGATGTCAGGTATCTTATTATTACTCGTGGCATTTTCCCTGAATCTAAACTGTTCATGTTTGTGGCAATGGACAATAAATATGAATTTTTACTCCATCCTTCTACTAGGGATTTGAAAATGTAAGGAGACAATAATTCGAGATAGACATCATGCAAATTGACAGATAGAACACAATCACTGACGAAATTATCGATTGATTTTGATTCCTTTGGCTATTATTATATATATTTATCGATGAGAGGCGTTTTCGTTTGATCAATTTGGTCGAAATTCGAAGAAAAAATCTCTAATAATAATTTGGTGTTTTCATAATTTTTCCCGGGACTGAATGAACCATGTAGTAGTATGATGAACAATTTAATTTGGTCGATGGAAAAGAATTATCAAAAATCAACATGATTGCCAAGAATTTGTTTTCAGTTCACTCAATGTCTGAATTCAGTATACTATAAACTATTACCCCACATATACATTTGTATATTGGATCTTTGTGTCTTCACATCAAATCAACCAACGTCCAACGTCGTCGAATGTTTCACTTGCCATGAAAAGAAACCAATACCGATACAACCGAATGTCATTCGCTTCGAGGCGGATGTTGTCGCGTTGCCGCTTAGCATACTTGAGATTTGATTTACGCTCAATCGGGCCTCACAAAACAGCCCGTGCCTTCCGCAGCGGACTTCCCATCATCATCAACATTATCAACACAAACCCAACACAACACGGCGAGACCACCAACACGCCATTCATTACGTCCGTAAGCCCATAAACATGGCCATTCAACAGAGCATCAGCAGCAACAGAATTCTTTAAACCGATGAAAGAATTTCGGACTATGTCACACACACACACATACACACACAAACCACAGAGCACACTCCGTATTATGTGCATTATTCACGATGGCGCACACACATGCACGATCGACTATAATAAATTACATCGCACCCATTGCGGATTATCGCAACGTCGTCAGAGGTAATAATGTATTATATGAGTGCGCCCCAGACAACCCAACACCCATACACACACACACACACACATATGGTGTACAAACCCATACTAACAACAATACCACCACGAAGGTGTGACATCGCCGGTAAGTCGAGCATACTCAACAACCCAGCCAGCATCCAGCGAGAGCAGAGGCGAACCGTTCGGTGCAAATGATACACGCAGCGCGTATACACACACGATAAATAGCTCTTAAGTCACATCTATTTACGCGAGCTGGGCAAACACACGCAAACACACCGGCACAATGCGCACAAGGCATAGGTAGCACGCAGACCGTGCTCTGTGCAGACAGTAATACACACACGGACACGGGCACGGGCACATACTCTCTCAGTACCCAGATATAATTTATCTTACATGTGCGCGTTTCGAACACACCGGAGCTTGTGTGCAAACAGTTCCAAACCGCAGTCACTCGACGCCGTCCGCCACATACTACCACCACACATGCACGATGAATAGGCATAAATTAATGTCGTCCACACACACACACACATACGGGCATGCGCCCAAACGGACAATCGCACACTCACTCGCTCGCACCCGACACATAATGGACCGCAATTTCATGCCCGTCCGGCATTAAGTAAATATTTAGTCATCGCGCGCGTACCCGAAATCAGAGAAATATTGGCCGGAATTTATGTACCATTTTGGGCGCATTGGCGCGGCGAGAATCGGATATAACCGACCGAATTTTTGAATGTGTTTATGAAAATGTAGGTGAACACGCACGCACACGAGAGCGAGAGCGCTCGCATTTCTGCATATGCGCCTGGCAGATAAGACTGAATATTATGCATGTGCCGGTGTGCCCGCATATGAATGAATCGTTGTTATAAATTACGAGCATGCCTGTGGTCGTCCGAGTCGTTTTGGTCAGCCGCTGTGCCGGAATCGCCGGTGCCTTCGAACATCCAGCACCGTGCTACCCAGAACCCATTTGCACCGTACTCGAGAGCGCACACAATCACATTATTTGCGTTCCGTTGTTAATGTTGTGTCTTTTTTAACGCTTCGAGCTTCGCAGTTCGGGTGACACTCGGAATGCGTTTTCGTGCGTCGTCGTGACACCCGCTAAATTATTCGTTTATTGTACGCGTGTGTATGTTAGAGCAACGCATGTAAACGTACAATATTTCTGTGTATATGTTATTCACAGCAAGTCACAGCCACAGAGTGAGAAAATCTGTGTGTGTGTGTTACTCTGCATTCTGCAAATGATTTGCTGGTCGTTCTGGAGTGTATGTGTATACTGTACGCACGCACGTACATAATTCGCCTGAACGGCCAAACCACATGCAGCGATGCGACTGTGTGAATGTCCACAGACAATTTATACCCAGTTTATTTAAATGAACTTAACACGAACGGACATCATATTTTTCGGTGTGTGGCGTCGGCGGCGGCGGCGGCGCGCACATGCAAAAACACATTCTGGTCTGGTGTGCAGATACGCGCAGTTTCGGGCACGCGTTCGCGTCGATCACTGGAAACGCCACACCACACCACAACCATCGCCCGCACCGCACGAGCCAGTAGTGGCATGCCTGCACATGCCTGCACATTTATTGTGTATAACACGGTAGTGTGATATGTCACGATGGCGCGTGCTAGCGGCGTTCGGGCCATCACAACCGAAAAACAGAACGCGCGCGTTCTCGACGCGTGCTTCATAATGAATAGTCGCTGCTCGTAAATCAATTAGCCAAATAGTTCATGCGCATATTTGAATTCGCGCGAGCATAAGAGACATGAGCGACAAAAAACTGCCTACATGTGAACTTATAACAAAAAACAGGCTGCAATCCATCACTGTTGGCTTCAACGGTTTTCACGAAATTCGGCCATATTGACAAATGTCACACCGCAATTTAACCCTATGTCATAGTATTGTATGCTGTGACCGCAAAACCGCTCCGAAAGAGCGCAGTCACAAACATCCTAACACGAACACTAAATTAAATGTCCACTCCACATCCAACAAACGGTCACCGTATAATTATTTCCACGTTTGTGTGTGGTGAATGAGTTACAACGCTCTGCAACATCGAACGAACACGTTTGTCTTGTTCGTACATAATAAGGGCGACACACCATTGGCGAGCACATAGGAATGTCCATATTGTGTATCTGGCAGTATGTAGCATGTATATGTACTTATTCTATGCGGCTGCCACTGCTTTTGGCACCAGCATTGCGCTCCAGTTGATATGCTAATGACGCAAACGACGACACAGCGACAAAGGCGAGAAGTTTGCCGGCGCCGCAACGCGCGACAATTCGGTCGTTTGCCCAAAATGGAAGTTGTGTGAACACATTTGCCCGTTAAGCTCGGCGATGGTGTTGATGATAAATATTTCCTGACAGCTAAACGGGCACATTGTCCAATCAACGGAGCGTACGAGAGATCACATCATTTAAACCGGTCCACGCTGTCATTCTTTTGTTCCGATGATTTGGCACGTTGGCAGCGAGCGTAGCAATGATTTTATGATACGACCTCACACTTGAACATTTCAATTCAGAAAATCAGTAATGCGTGAAGCCACACTGCATCATAAAATCATAAGTAAGGGATGACATCCATATGGGATGTGCTCGCGGAATGAACCCGTAATCGCCGAACATTCTGGTTCTCGACATAAATCAAAACGTGTTAGTTTGTTAGAAAACTCATTCTCGTGCCCCAGAGAATATAGCACACCCGACTAACCGACCAACCCCGAACGCTGAATATGCTCACAATTATTTATATATCGGTTTACACGCACAGACACACACACACTCACACTCGACACACCACCATTGCCACCCAACATCGTACACACACGGTAGCTGCGTGCCATCACACGTGCGGGGATGTACATAAATGCGACGCGAACATGAGACGCGCATAAATTATGTCCTGATGTGCTAGTGCTCGCAGGCGAGGAGCTGCCGAGTTTTTCTCTGTGTATACCAAATATATGCATGTCACATGTGAGATGTGAGTTCGTGCGTGTGCGCGCTACGCGCCATCGACCGACACCGCATGCACTCGCGTTCATATTTCCCAGTTTTTCCCAAACCCCAACCCAAACTCGTGTGTGAATATTATTATGTATTAACGTGTGAAACGAGAGTACGGACACGTACCACACCACATCACACATATGCTACTCCATATTTCCGGGCCCTTTTTTGTTGTTGCTGTTTCTCGTCGGTATTCCACACAATTGCTTGTTCTCACGTACGCGCATGTTTGTCTAACCGCTGAATTGTTCCGGTTCTCGGGCGCCAAGCGCAACGAACTGAAAATGTCTGGCGGCTGCTGCTGTTACGAGTGCTCTGCGTGAAAACAATTTCCCCCACAACTCTGCACCATCTCCAGCCATTGTCATCGTGGTGGTGACGTCGCTGACGTCGACAGACAGACGGAGACGACGACGGACGCCATCGTCATGCAAATAGCTTTGAACCGCACGGACACGCTCGGACCGACAAATGTGGGGCCGACCAATTGGTCCAGAATTGGGTGGTACAATGCATTTGCTATGCGTTGCAATTTGCATGCGCATTGACGATGTGCAAGCGATGTGCAATTTCATCATAAACCATTTGCAACTTTACGAAACCACCCACCCACTCACTCACTCAGCCAAACCACCACCCCCAACCCAACTAACGCGCTTTCACGCATCGTGCACGAGCGTGAACGTGTCGTGTATGTACATAAACTCGCCGCATACTTAACAACCGAAGCTGTTATGTGCACATAAAATGACGCCAAGGGAGCGCGGCGAGCGCCCCAGACATCGCAACTGTCGCGCGACTGCCGCCGAGTCGCTTCTTCTTCCATATTTATGTGAGCAAACTCGCTTGTCGAGCTCGTCCTTTTCGAGCAAGCGCGCACGCGATTGCGAATCGGGAGGGTTCTTATTGTGTTTTCACACACAATATCGCTGCCTGCGTGCATGCGTGCATGCCCGCACTGTGTACACATAATATACACGGCAAAAAAAAAACGCGTGTTGAAATTCGCGCTTCGTCTGCACACAAACACCGACCGGCGAGCATTGTCACACTGACAGCGCGAGCACTCACGAGGTGCGTGCGGCAAATTGCCCGCGTGATTGGAGGGTGGTGGGTTGGGTGGTTGGTTGACGTTCGTTGTTGTGCCAGCAAACATACCAACACACACACACACACACACACACGAACATGCAGAGAGCGCCGCACATTCAGCCCAGGGACCTATAAAAACCGATGCATATGCTACCAATAAAATACCCACTATCCCACCCAACGCGCCGATGCTAGCTGGCTGGCTGTGTGGCGGCGGCGTTGAGAGCAGCGCCCGCTAACAACGCACGCGTCCGTCGTCGACCATTGTACATAATACGCGGACAGCGCGCGCGCGCGCGTGCGGACACGTTCGCCCGCTTGTCGGTAAGTGTACACGCGAGTGTGCGTATGTGTTGTGCAGCGCACACGTCGTCGCGTGCTATGGAGTGTTATGTACTCGCACCGTCGACGGAAACACACAGAGGCAGCGGCGGACGATGTCTCAGCAGCAGCAGCAGCAGCGATGACGGCGGCAGCGTCGTCCTTGTCGTCGGCGGCGGCGGCGGCGGCGGCGTTGAGGCGATGAAAGCGTGTGTGCACACCGCCAACATATACACACACTCGCAGACACATAGATGCGCACACACGCGACCACGCGGCCCCGGTGCGGCCTCTTTAATTGCGTGCCCGGCACGGTCGAGTGAGCGACGATGCGCTCTTGAGCTCTAAGTGGTGCGGGAAAAATGACGGCTTCCCCGGCCCCAGTTCACATGGGCCAAATATATACCGGCAAGTATATACGGACTGCGTCTCTCGCTGTTCCGACAGTCCACGCCCATCAGCCGCCGCGAGGAGAACCGTCGTGCTACCGCTCAACCATTTCCCCTGCGTCGTAAATAGAGAGAAGATTTTATCCACACTCTCTCTCTCTCTCTCGAATATCGTACTCGTGTCGTTAGCTACAGCGGATGGCAGCAGTTCCGCGGCGGCGAAGGAGGAGGAGCTATATGCCATTGCAATTTTCGTATCTGAAAGAAAAGACACAATCCAACAGTATATAGCACACTCACACACACTGCAGAGTCTCACGAAACAGGGGACTGGGCTGGAATCGAATTATAACTCAACCGCGAACCGCGCGTGTAGGTGCGACTATGTGCATGCGCCGCGCACACACACTTGAGCAGCGCGAGCGAAGCGCGCAGCACACATCAAAGGCATCCGCGCGCACGTTGCTCGCTCGCGCGTTTCTTCGCGCCGCGCCAACGTCGATGGTGGCTGCTCTATGCTGCTGGCCGATGGAGCGATGGAATGGCGTGGTGTGTAAGCGAGTGCATCCGCAGCGGCAGCAGTTTGCGACTGTTTGCCCACAGGCCAGCAGCACTTGAAAACTTGCCGCGCGGACGGACGTCGGTGTGGTGCGAGCTTGCTGGCGCGCCAACACATATACAAAAGAGTTATAAATGCCGCACACACGCACGCACACACACACTTGTACATAGTCATCGCGTCGCCGTCGTCGTCGAGTCCGGGGAGTGATACACTTCATTAAAATGGCATCAATTCACATACGCCTCTACTGTCTCTGCCGCTGTTGAGGCGCCCGTGTGCGATTGCATTCGCCGCCGCCGCCGCCGCCGCGAAGAACTCGGCCACATTCTCACACACAAGCCACTTGGAGCAGCAGCAGCAGCAGCAGCTTATTGACACCTCCGCCATACGCCAGACACAGACACACACAGAAACACTCTTCGCGGTTTCGCGCGATGTGCAGCAGCACAGTGATTTCGGCCAGCAGCGCGTGTCGTCGTCGTCGTCGTCGTCGTGCACCGACGACCATCGCGACCACCACGACCACCATCATCATCACTAACAAGTCAACCGCCAATCGGTTAGCCAGCGTTGTTCGGGCGCAGCAGCTCGTCTTTGTCGTCGTCTCGAACACGGCCAGGTAGCACGGTTGACAACCAACCAAGCACGTGCGGCACACAATCGCGCGGTTCGGTTCGATGCACAATCGGTGTGGGCGTGCGGCGCGTGTGTCTGCGTGTGTTTACACAAACATCCGATGTTGTGTTAACAATAACGAGCGATTGTCTGTGCTTTGTACATGTGCCTGATGTGAAGATCGTGCGCTAAAATTGATCGTCGCCAGCCGGTCCGCAACCGCAATCGCGCGAGTGAATGAAAACTGCCATTCAGTGTCGGTGCCGTAGCATATCAGTCGTAACGGTGGCGTTTTCAACGGAATACTTTCGGCTGATGGCCGCCAAAATGTTGCTGGTCGGTGGCGGTGGTGGTGCTTCCGCAGATGTGTCTGCCACTGCTGCTGCGCCCAGCAGCCGCGGCGCGTCGCCGGGTTCGATAATGCCCATCACTGTGGACGATGCGATGCGACAACAGCACTCGGCTGTGGCGCCTCCGCTGCTGCCGCCACCGCCGCCGCCGCCGCGGCCTCCGTCGTCGTTATCAACCTCCGAGAACGTTGGCCAAACGCATCCGCCGAGCGGTGAACAAGACGGGGTGGACAGACTGACGGCGGCAGCGGCTCTGAGCAGTGCGGCCACCGACTTCTCTATCGCCGCCATAATGGCACGTGGTGCGGCGGCTGCGGCCGCCCATCAAGCTGCTGCTGTCGCGGCTGCCGTGCACCAACATCAACAGCAGCAGCAGCAGCAGCAGCATCAGCAACATCAGCAGCATCATCAGCATCACCAGCACCATCATCATCATCATCAGCAGCAGCAGCAAGAAGCACTTGCACAGCAGCAGCTGCAGCAACAGCAGCATAAGTACCGGCCACATCAGCAGCATTACAGCCATCAGCAGACGTCCGCAGCAGCAGCCGCAGTGGCACGTGCAGCCAGCTGTGCGCCGTCTGACCGGAGCACAAGTAAGAGTGTTGGCGGATGATGATATTATCGATTTGTTCCATGTGTGAACGGGTGTGCATGAGTGAACAAATGACAAATCGTATTCTCGGGTGTATCTTGGACTTTTCACACTCTAAACTGAGCATTTTTCATATTCGAATATGTGTTATTGTGGTCGACATAACTTGTGATATCATATAAAATAAACACAAAACACAGAGTAATGTTCATGTGATTTGTATGTCAGATTCGGATGTTCTGCTGATTCTACTCGTCATTTTTTCTATTCAGGCCCCTATTCACTGGACACCGGCTCCGTTGAGCACGACGACGATATTGAGGTAGACGTGGAACAGTTTTCCGACTCGGAAGGCAATTCGGCTAAAACTTCGCGTCAATCGCAGGCCACATCGCCGCCCAGCACCGTGTCCGATGATGAGCGGCTGACGCCGGAACCTACGAGCGTGAGTAACAAACAAACAATATGCGTCTACAGAAAGGCTGACATGTCAATTATTTTCTGTTTCATAGCAGACCAAATCGGGCATCAAAGGCTCGTGTAATTGCGACGATTTGGCGCCTGTGCAGTGTCATCTCGAAACAAAGGAGTTGTGGGACAAGTTTCACGATCTTGGCACCGAGATGATTATCACGAAGACGGGCAGGTAAGTTTATAACTCAAAATGTAACGTATTTTAAGCACTTAACTCGCGCAGTGTATGGAAAAGTTGGTCTGGCAAGTGAGATTAATGTTGATCTGCTCCTCTGCAACATAATCATAACAATACTCACTGCCGTGATTTTAACGCGATACATGCGTCGGGTTCGCGAGCTCCTGTGAATAGCACATAAACAATATACAAACACGCATAACAAACGCTCGCGATTACAATCTGAGATGTGCCAAACCGCTTCAGTAGTGAGCAGTGCGGATGAGTGCGGAAATTATGTTCTACACAGGCTTTGTGGTTTTCTGTTGGCACCTCCAATGTACACTGACACGGATGTGCGCGTGTACGACGCCAACGACGCCGCCGCTTTTGTTTTAAATTTATGCAAATATTATGTTTGCACGCTACCACAACACCACTATAAACAGCCAAGAACTCAAAGTACGTGCACATACTCACACCGTAAATCTTACTCGGAATATTCAAATGCGTATGTCCAGATCAGTGTTTTATGTTGTAAGCAGACATGCACAATGAGCACCAAATCGCACGCGAACACATACTCAAACCGCCTTTCATAAACGCGCCAACGATGCGGTCATATTTGAATATTTTGGTCCCGTGACTTCGTGAGTAGCACTGTGAACTCAGGAACTCTCTTAGCGGCTGCTTGTTCGAATGAGGCGTGTATGTGGAGTATATGGCCCGAAATTTAGGATACAATTTTCATAACTGTGTCAATAACAGTGGTTCAAATATATCATATTTAGGTTGTATTTTCATCGCGTTTTTATGAAGTATAACAATGTTCATGCTGGAAAAAAACATTTTTTAGTCCCTCAACACCTAGGCTCTAATGTGACGTGTGACGCTATATATCATACATGAGCGCGCATGTTTGCGAGTGTGTCTCGGGATGCATGCACAGATATAAATCATCGCTGTTTGAAAGGAAAATCGAGCGTGAACCGCGCGCACAAACAGCTACTGTTCGCAATTTGTTCGCGTTAGTATCGTTTTGCGTTTTGCGCGCGCATTTCCAATCATTTGTACCGTCTCATATTCAACGGCGACGCGTTCAAGCGAAACGTGCACATACCTCTGCTGCGTTTGTGCATTCCGCACGACCACACGACGACCACCATGACGAAGAGTCGTCGTCGTCATTGCGCATTGTCGACGTCGTTGGGCACAAACCTGTTCAATTATGTCCGCGCTTCAGCCGCTTCAAACATATCATTGGTACATACACGCATACACATTGCACATTGCGATCGTACTAAACGTCCCGCTCCTCACGAGTGTATGATACCTGGAAATTGTGTCACAATTTTTGCAGTGCCGCGCACTGCCGCACAGCAATTTTCACCCGAACGTCGACGACGACGACGACGACGACGAATCAATTAAAGGCCCGACTCACGACGAATGTCGCTGTGTGGTTTCGGCATCAACATTTTAGTTATGTACTAATTGCGAGCGCGCGCAACCACCAACGGCGGCCGCGACGCGCGCCATCGACGATGACCGGTGTCACAATGAGACTTGACATGAATGTGCAGTTGCATTCATTTTGCTGTGGCGCGCGCACACACACACACACACACACATGTACGGGGTCTCAGACAGTCGTAATGTTGATTACCTCGCGCATGATTTGTGACCACCCATCGTAACACGACGGCACGACGACGACGACGGCTAACACACGCATTTCTCGGCCACATTTCGCTCTGGCCCATCACGATGACGCGGTCGCGCTTCACTTCTGTTTTGCGCGTCCGCGCGCTGCGTGCTTCTTCGTTCTCCAGCGGAGACGAGGAATTCACACGTACGCGCGCACGTACGCACGCTGGCGCGGCCGTTGATGGTTTGGCCCACACGCGCAACGTGCGGGGCGGGCGAACGGGCGAGAAACATATGCAGTGTAGTATTAAAGACCAACCGATTTTCAAGCTGCCAGTATGTGTAGCCATGCTTATGAATTCTGGGATCATAATCCAGGACTTCCAGGCTCGCTGAATTTATCTGGCTATATTTATTCTGAACACGATATAAAAAAGGTACCTATATTTGTTGTCTCTAGTAGATTTTGACCAAAACTACACTTGCGGAAAAAATAAAGGACATTTTTTTTACCCGATTTTTTTGCTGTTTTTCGAAGAGCTGTATTTTCGTTAATAATGGTCGTATCGAAATCGGTCCGAAAGCTACTTCAAGCTTGAACTCTACTTGAATTCAAATTAGTGCTACAAAATAACGCCTGGAGGGAATACATCGAAACTTTGTAGATATTTCTTGAGTACGATTAACCTTCCAACCGTCCAAAATCCCGTTTTTCACTGCTTTTTAAAGTTTTTGTAGGATGAGCAATTCATGTATTTCAGACAACATAGAAACTCATCTTCATAGAAAATTAATAGGAGTTTTCAATAGTATTCATGAATTTAGTGTGCGATTATTGGTTGGTGAGATATTGATATTCAAACACAAAATGACCTTTTCCATTCAAAGTTCGATGTCATGATGAACAAAAAATCACGCAAATTAAAGCTGAACGAACAAGTTATCCGCTCCATATGGCGGTTTAATTGTAATAAGTGGAAAGTTCGTGTACCATAACAAGTTCGTGTACCATAAACAAATACGAAAAAAATAAACATTTTTTTACTCACTGTATGGATCACGACTTTACGATACACGTGACTCTGAAAAATAAACCATCACAAGATACCGAAACTAGAAACTTCAAGCTTGAAGAAGTTTCAGGACCGACCTCGATACGACCATTATCAACGAAGATACAGCTCTTCGAAAAACAGCAAACAATTCGGGTAAAATTCTCTTGGGTCTCGAAATACAGACATAATCTTACTGTTGCAATTCGAATACCATGGGAAGGGTTCGCCGCTCTCTGACCACTGAGATGAATTCGACAACGAAAACACAATTTGCATATTGTCACAAATGTATC
>JANTBZ010044494.1:0-11667 GCA_024741255.1 Exechia fusca
CCGATCTGGCTACCTCGATTTCGATTCAGCAAACTTATAAAAACTGCACTAACTGGCGGAGCGAAACATTTTTGCACGCGACGAGACGACGACCGAAAACACTTTTGCTGCGCGTTATCGCAGTATCAGTGCAACAACAATTTCAGACGACAACAAACAGAGAGAGTGCGCTCAAAAGTGCATTCCAGCTTCCAGCGTGAAAGGAGAGAGAGAGGGCGAAAACCTTACAATGTGAGGTACTGTTGCTGATTTAGGTAATAGAATTAATTTTATTGCATTTCTATATTTTCTGTTATTCCATCAATTTTAGGTTCGTGTGTTGGTGTTTTGAATATTTATTTTTTGAGGTCTCAGCATGAATATTATATGCTGCACAATATTCGTCGTTCATTCCGTACAAATATCGAGAGACGTCGTGTATGGTATAAATATATATATTGCGGTGTTAGTGGTGTGGTTATAAACGTTGTCGTTTGTTCGGTGAGTAAAGCTGTTGGGTATTGCCTGTGATAAACAGATAATTTATTTCATTTGTGAGCATCGCCGCATAATATATTGCGCGCAGAGTCGTTACAAAAAGCACATTCAAACAACACCGAATAAAACAATTTCTACACACATTCATCTACTCGCGAATCACCTCGCCGATGTTCTATATGTGGGCTGTGTATTTATATACTTTCTTTTATATATATTCATGCGCTAAAATAACATTGTCTGATGCGACGACGCATCACGATTATCGTCTTATGATGTTGTGTGGGTGTGTGAGTGTGTGTAATTGTATAACTTATTCATCTATCCAGTGTGTGTTCGTGTGTGTATGCTGATTACTACAATAGTATTATTTGCAAATCGATTTAAACATAATAACATCATAAAAACTCGCGATATTTTTGTGTTGGGGATTGGTATAGCGTGCATGTGGTGTGTAGGTAGTGTGTTTGTGTGTGTGTGTGTGTCTTTATCATTTGTTTAGGTCGCGGTTAATTGACCAAGGTGTACACGCAGGTATATGTGGGTTTCACGTGTGTTGTTGAGTGAGTGTAATTGAGTAAATACTAGGCAAACGTGTGTGTGCGAACAATAAATAATGTGTGAAACCACCGAACCGAATACTCGGCCAGCCGCACCTGACCAGCCAACAACCTGCACCTGCACCTGCACTGTACAATAATATGGAATAACTGACACGCACACACGAATTATTATCACGCTTCGTCGTCGTCGTCGTCTCGCCGCGATCGAAACCTTGAGCCTCTTTGCGGATTGGCCAGCAGGCGTCTCAGGCCTCCTTGCGCGGCGGCGTCTCGCCCATGCTGGCCATTATGGAGGACAGAAGATCGCTCGAGCGGCCGCTGCTGGAGCCACTTTTTCCACTGCCACTTTTGCTGCTCCCACTTTTGCTGCTTCCACTCTTCGTGGACTTTGACGCCGATTTCGAGGCAGATTTCGTACGCGTCGCGTCCGTCGATTTGCTGCCAGACGCTCCACCTTTCACTGGCGTCTCCGCTTTTCCCGAAGGGGTCTCTGCTGCTGCCGGTGGCGCCGGCGGCGGTGGCGGCGGAGGCAAAGCGGGATCGATCAGTTTCAGCAGGTGCTGGTTGCCATCCGAGCCGGCGGCTGTTCGAGCTGCTGGTGGTGAACATGGCGGCGGAGGCGGTGGCGACTGAGCGGGTGGTGGCAACGAAGGCGGCGGCGGTGGCGGAGGCGGAGGCGGAGGAGGCGCCAACAAGTCGACGCTCAAAGGTTGATCCGATGCCGATTGACCGCAGCCAGCGGCGATGGCCACCAATGGCGGCTCCGGCGGCGGAGTGAGCGGAATGGCGGGCGTCAGAGAGGTGGCAGAAGTCGACGTTGACGATGGCGGTGTCGTGGCGACCGTCGTGGTTGGCGCAGTGACATCAATCACAGTGCTGCTGCTCGTTGGCCCATCGATTGGAGAAGAACCTGCTGAGGACGTCGAGGATGTCGAAGAGGACGATGATGGTGACGATGAGGAGTCCGATGAGCGAGGCGTTGCAGTGGCCGAACTGAGGACGGTAACGACAGTGGTTGCTGTGGTAGTGTCTGTAGATGTGGCCCTTGTCGTGATGATGGAAGTTGGGGGAGCAGCAAGTGGAACTTCAGTGACTGTTGAAGTCGGTGCCGGGCAATCGGATGTGGTTGGAGCAGATTTGGTTGTACTGCTGCTGCTGTGACTGCTCGATTTGCCGCTTCGAACTGACTGCGATGAGCTTCGATGCTTGTGATTGTGGTTGGACGAGGAGGTGCTGGTGCTTGAGGATGATGATGAGGACTTCGACGAAGACGATTTCCGATTGGGATCACTGGTGCTGTTGCTGTTGTGGTGCTTCGATGAGGACGATGAAGACGAAGATACTGATGATTTACTGGAACCATGCTCTTTAGATGGTGTCTTGTGAGAGGTGCTCTTCGATGAGGATCGATGATTAGAGGTGTTGTTTGCACTGGGCGTTTTCTCCGATGTTTGCCGATGCTTGGAGGTGCTGCTGCTGCTGCTGCTCGACGTCGAGTGAGGTTTCTTCGCCGATGAACTGCTGCTGCTGCTGCTTGGTTTTCGCATCGAAGACGAGGTCGAAGTGGACGAGGATGAGGTTGATTTGTGGTTGTTTTTCAGTGATGTTTTCAAGGTAGCCGTCGGTGTCGTCGGTGTCGTCTCCACCGGTGTTGCAGGTACATTCTTAGTTGCTGGCTCAGATACGGGTGCATTCTTGGCTGCAGGTTCAGGTTCAGGTGCTATTAGCGGATTCGTTGCATCGGTTGTTGGTGTCGGGTCGGTTGTAGCTTCGGCTTCACTACTGGCAAGATTCGCGGCTGATATGTCGACGGTCGTTTCGGGCTTGATGACTGCTTCGGCTACCGAATCGACTGCAATCACAGGTTCAGAAGGTTTGACTTCACAGTTTGGCTCCACGGCAGGTTCCACAACAGGTTCAACTGTAGGTTCTACAACAGGTTCAATTTTAGGCTTCTCAACAGTTTCAACTGCAGTAGGCTCAACAGCATCGACCGGCACTGCAAACTCGATTGCTGGAGGGATTTCGAGTGGTTTGTCAGCTTCGGGAACAGATTCCTTCACTATTTCAACGGTCTTCTCACCGATCTCTGAACTGGACTTCTCCGACTCGACGATAGTTGTCTTCTCTTCAAGAACAGCTTCGACTATCGTTTCAGGCGTAGGTGTGACTTCAGGACTCTTTGCTGGAGGAATCTCCAGTTCTTCGTTAATTGTTGCCGTACCCGTTTCCTTCACTTCTGTTTCGTTGCTCTCGACTACTGCCTTAGATTTCTTCTCGGCTTCTTCCTCTACGACTGCCACCACATCAACAGCAGCAGCAACTGTCGCAGCCGCAGCAGCCTCGGAACTCTTCTCATCACAGCTCGTGCTCGATTTGGACGATTTCACAACGACTGGAGCCGAATCAACCTTCACTGTCGCAGCAGCAGCCACGGAACTCCTCTCATCACAGCTCGTGTCCGATTTGGACGATTTCGCAGCAGCTGCCCTGGGCTTTGGCGTCTCCGCTGCAGGTCGCTTCGGTTTTCCTTCGGCGTTGCGTTTCACCGGTGTGCAGTAGCGCCGCTCGCCGTTGTGATCGTGGCTGATCGGATTGGGGAGGATCGTCTGGCGCTCTTTGTAGTGCGGCGTCTCGGCGAGTTCGGGATCGGTCTGGCCGTTGATGACTTCCTGGTCGGGGTAGTACTGGCGGAGGCGGAGATGCCAGGCTGTGAGGAAGGAAGGTGGATATTAGTTTCGTCATCTCAATGGGCATAGAACGGAGACTTGTTCGAAGCTGATAGCGTTGAAGTAGATCTTGAAAGTAAAATTCAGAACTATGGATATTTATAACAGGAAACTAGATTTTAAACTATTATATCAATGGGACCGACCCGTTAATATTTTTAACAAGGTTGTAAGTTATAATATTTTACCGACTACGAACTACCCGCACACGAAAGCAAGTGACAGAGCCAGAGCTAAAAAGCTACGTACGAGATGTGAGCTTGTAAACTTAACAAGCTGGTTCGAAGTGCCTATTAATGGGCTTTTATATTTCTTGTTAAATCCAAGAAATAGCGTGAGTGAACATGTGAGACCATTCAAAACCTTGTAGGACCTTATAAGACCTCGTTAGACCTCATAAGACCTCTTAAGACCTGTTAAGATTTCGTAACTAGATTATTATCCCCTTTGAAACTTCATAAGACATTTCAAGACCTCGTTAGACCTTTTTAGACCTTGTAGCTTAGTTTGTTAACTCCTCGTAACTAGCTTATTAGTATTAGCTTCTTTAACACCTCGTGGTTCGCTTAATAGCTCGGGAAACACAAAACTTACATCCTCGATAAAAATATTCGCGGGTTGTTACCAATGATGCGTTAGCTTCATGAAAAATCTTAGTTCTCGCTGTGGTTTATCACGATTCTCGGCCAAAAGTCTCTCGTCTTCGATACTCTAGATCCACAAGCAACTCCCTAAACTCACCCAAACTCGTCACCGCCGTCACCGTCCGGAACTGATGGATGATGTTGCGCGGCAGAAAGTAGATGTCATTGTCGTACAGCTGAATCCTCGCATACCGGATGCCCTCGCGCCTCAGCTGATTGAGCTTCGCGTCCTCGATCCACTGGACGCACTGCGAGATCGGCGGCTCGTACAGATCCAGCTGCAGCTTCTCGACGAGATGCGCAAAATCGCTGGCATGGAAGGCCACAACGTCCTTGGTGACGCGATTCTGGGCGTCCGGTTGGCCGCATTGCACCGCTTTGAGGACGCCTGGACGGTGGGAGGAATGACAAGTGTTAAGTAAACTGTGGTGTTGAATTTGTCCCGTGAAACATCTTGGGACTTAGGACTGAAAGATGTTAGCAACCCGAGCAGCATTGTTAACTAAAAATCTCACAACTATCCCCGTGTGAACAAATATCAGTGCTATCCGTGAGTCGATAACGCTAAGCTTTCCCACATGTAATTATGGAGGCACGCTAGGCGGTTTCACTCACGAAAACAACATCAAAAACATCAAAAATACGTGTGATAGTTCTGAGAAAAAGGGCAATAGTTCTGAGGAAACGTGTAGTTGTTTTAACTAATATCCCGGCGTTCTATCGAATATGTTGCTACATGGAGATATCACCAAACGTGCTCAGTACTACTTCTGGATCGTTTTGATCGCAAATCGTAAAGAAATGTTTCTCGGGAAGCACATGATGGAACAACGTCTTTCGTAAACAAATATTTGTGGATTTAGTAAGCTTATCTAGTCGCTTTAAAAACATTTGTCCAACTCACCAACTGCTGCCGTTGTCATGCGCTCATGACCATGGCCAACATGATCGGCGTGCGCTTTGGTACGGTCCTCGAACATCGTCTCGCGTGCCTCTGACAATCGCGGCAGATACTGCAGATTTCGTAGCTCATTGATACGTGTTCTGTGGGTCAATATCAGAAGATCGGATTAGATACCTGGTCACGGCATTGCTCTAGAAAATCAAACATACCGTTGTCTCTTCATCGGCGTCTTCGTAATCTCGGCCGTCGGCACCAGCTGCTCGCCCGGACGCACCCACAGAATCGGGCCGTCATTGGACTGACGTGGATCCATTTGCACAATGGACATCTTGCCCCAGGGCATCGTCTGCAAAAATAATGTTCATGAATATCTAGTGCTCTCGAGATCTAGATTCGACTAGACCAACGTTGCATCACGGGACACCAATCACTCACCTTCTTCAAAAACGGATTCTCCTCCAGCCGCCCCAGCAAATCCGGAAAGTACCCGCCCACCTCCTCCATCACCTTGCCCACCAAACTGATCTGATGCAGCGGCCCATACCGGAACGTCCCATGCGAATAGTTCTTCACCACCTGCTCATTGTACTGCCACATCGTCGACGTCTCTATATCCGAATTCCTCCCCATCACGCCCGCCTTCACCGTCAGCGTCGAATAATTCTCCGCCATATGCTCCAGCAAATCGGGCAAATACCCCGCTGCATCGTGCACAATGCCCATCACATGATGCGCATTGCCCTCCTCATCCTCGGCGAACGCCACTCCGAAAAACTCATCAACCAGCGCGTCCATTTCGCCCGCGTCCAGCGTGTTCAGTTCGTCCTGGTACAGATGGACGACCGAAGCGCCGCCGTTGGTGTGCACCTCGATGTGGAAGAAGCGCGCATACTTCAGGCCCACGGTGAGCGGATGCGGTGTGGCCGAAGTGTGTTGGTCGCGCAGCGGAAAGGCGGCACAGCGACTCGTGGATGGAGGCGGGTGATGATGAGCGGTTGAGGTGCAAGTTGATGTTGAGGTCGATGAGGTCGTTGCTGAGGGGGCGGATTTTGCGGAGGTCGAGGACGTGGTCGATGTGGTGCCAGCCGTCCGTTTGCACTGCACTCCGACGTTGTGCCGGCGCACCTTGGAGCGTTTGTAGCAGCGCGAACATTCGCGGGCGCCGCTGCTGCTGCTGCTGCGACGTGACGTCGACGATTGGGAGGATTGGGAGAGCGATTGCGACAGCTTGGGATGCGTGCTGGTACTGGCGGCGAGCGTGGGCGGATTGAGGGGCAGATTGAGGTTGACTTGGAGGTCTTCGACGGTCGTTTGCGCATCGACTTTCGATGCCGCAGTTTCCTCTGCCTTCGTCTCGATCTTCGTGGGCTCATCGTGAACAGCTTTATTGTCAGCGATGGCGGTTTCCACGGCCACATCCACCAGCTCCCGTTTCGGCTCTGGCGTCGGCGATTTGGAGCTATCATCGCAGCCAAAGTTCAGTATTCGCGTCACCTCGTCGCGGGTTTTCTCGTGCTTGACGAACGGCGGCGTTTCGGTCGATGATTGGCTGGTCTGCGAATCTGTTGGTTCCGATGTGATAGGTTCAGGTTTAGCTGGCGCTTCGTCTGGCTGCTGGTCGGCTTGCTGTTCCAGTTTCACTTGCTCCGAAAGAACATTGGCGGCCTGCACGTGCTCTTCGATTTGAACAACTGAATTCGTGTCCATTGACTCAATTGCACTGGTCTCGTACGAGATCACCGCAATTGGCAGACTGTCCACAGATGAAGCCGCCTCCGGCTGCTTATCGCTGACCCCGTCATTTGCAGGTGATTCCTCAGGTATTTGATTTGATGATTCTGGCGCCAAGGCACTCGGTTCGACGTTCGCGGCTGGTTGCGATGAGGATACTTTTGCAGGTGATGCTGGTGACGGTTCTTGATGAACTTCGGAGTCGGTGTTAGTGACTTGTGTTGCTTCTTGATGTGGTGTATGCGATGAACCTTTGATTGTCGATGCCTTTGGAGTGTCGTCGACGACTTCTAAAGTACCGTTTATCGATGGTGCCGGTATTGAGCGAGGTGCATCCGCAGATCGACGGGGTTTCTTTGAGTCCTAGATATGATAGAAGAATGTTAAGAAAACGTTAAGAAAAAACTCTTTTACCCAGAACTTACCCGCTCCTTGTGTCGCTCCCGATCGCGATCGCGTTTCTTCTTCTTGCTGCTGCTGCTGCTGTGACTGTGATTGGCATCGATTGCCTCAACCGAAGTTGTGACACTTGCTGCTGCCTCCTTGGACTGCACTAGCACTGCTGCCGATACGACCACAGCTGCTTCTTCCGGACCAGCCTTGGACACTTCGTTCGCCACCTTCTCGATCGGCTGGCGCTTCGGGGCTATCGCATCCGGTGATTTGACCGTCGCAGCATTTGGATCTCGCGGACGCTTGCGGCTGCTCGAAGATTTCTTCGACGACGACGACGATGCTGACGGAGATTTCGATGTCTTTGCAGGTGTTGGCGTCAAAGCTGCTGCTGCCGATGCAGCAGTCGTAGATGCGGTGGCCTTCTTTGGGTCCCGATTCGAGCTGCTTCCGCTCGTTTTGATGCTGCTCTTGTTGCTCGTCGTCTTTCCACTGCCGCTGCTGCTCGACGATGATTCAGCGGGCTTGTGTGATTTACTCTTGCTGCTGCTGCTGGAGCTGCTTCCCCGGTGACTCGACGACGTCGTCTTTGCATCGCTGCCCGCAGCGGAACGCTTCGTCGACGAGGACGAGGTCGAACTGGACGACTTCTTGCTCGGCGTCGGAGTCGACAGCGTAGCCAAGTTACTGTCCTTTTGGGTTGCAGCAGTCGCTTCCGGAGCAACTGCCGCAGTAGTAGGCGCAATAGTCGTACTGGGCAGCTCATCGGCACTGCTGTTGCTGCTGGTTGCCTGTGGCGGCGTCGCCGTGGCCGCCAGACTGGTGACCGCCGTCGTCTCACTGGCGCTCGGAGGCGCTGCCATATTGACGGTGTGGTGTTTTTCTATCGCGCTTTGTCTATACGTTGCGGTATCGTAGCACTCGAATTAGTTGCGCAAATCACGCGACGATAGTTTGCGGGCATTCCCTGCGCTGCTGCTGCTTGCCGATACGCCGCCGCCGCCGATGATGCGAAACATGCCGCGCGTGTGCGCGCTCTTTCTGCTTTGTAAAGCGCTATCGTCGTCGTGAAGGCGGCTGCGGCGCCAGCACCGCACGCATGTGTGTGAGTGCGTGCGTGTGCGTTAGATTAAGCGTTGACTTGGCTTTGGTTTTGGCTGCTGTTCTTCGCTGGGCGAGAAATGGTTTGGGTGTTTCGCGTTTTGCCGTGTGTGATGATGGCTGAGGCTACGCGAGAATTCGCGTGCAAAAAGTGAGGTGTATGTTTTGAGTGCGCAGCGCACGAAGTCGTCGCTCGTCGCTTTAGTGGCGTACGTGAGCTCGCGCGTACCGTGAATAATGAGAGTGTATGTCTGTGTGTATCGCATACTATAGTATATCACTTGTGTGTGTACGCACGCACATATGAACGTATACGCGTGTGTGTGTGTGTGTGTACGTGTGATGGTCGTGCACTCTATATAGACTACATATAGAGTTGGTGGCTTTCCAGAGATCGTCGTCCGTCGTCGTCGTCGTCGTGACGAGCACGAGAGGAATTTTTCCTCGGCCAATGCGCGCACACGCGAACAAAACACTGTGGAGGCCGCGATGGTTGGGGCACTACACAACGTGGTGTGTTGGTTTTTCGACGCGACGAGGAGGCGGCGAAGACGGAGATGGGTCGCGCGAATGTAAAGTGTAAACTTTATTGCGCGCCGAACAAAAATTCTATACACACAGAGCAGAGCAGCAAGCGCGGCGCACACACGAGCTCGAGCACAAACACAACA
The DNA here is from genome assembly GCA_024741255.1 of Exechia fusca. Classification (NCBI taxonomy): domain Eukaryota; kingdom Metazoa; phylum Arthropoda; class Insecta; order Diptera; family Mycetophilidae; genus Exechia; species Exechia fusca. The sequence continues at coordinate 9,214 of JANTBZ010044494.1, forward strand.
AAAGCGTGGCGTAGGGATGTAGTCTGGTAGCGCGCAGGGTGGTAGTTGTCGATAGTTATGTGTCGATAGTTGAGTGAGACATTTTTTGAAAATTGTTGGTAATCGTGATACAATCAATGTTGGAGACAATTTGGAATCATATAACATATTTTTGAAAATAGTCGAAACTATTTTTTTACTATTCACAATTTACAATATAGATTGCAACAAACAACGATAACAACACAAAAACAAGTGCCAACACAAGTGCCATAGATAATTATTCTGGAAATCGTCGGAAATCTTCGAAAATTTATGAACATCTTTTGAATTTTTAGAAAAAAAAATCTTTGGAAATCTTGGGGATTGTCCGAAAATCCGCGAAAATCTTCGAAAATTTATGAACATCTTCGGAATTTTAAGACAAAAATCTCTGCACATCTTTGGAAATGTCCGAAAAACTCTGGAAATCGTTAAAAATTTTCGGGAATCCTCGGAAATCTTCTAAAATGTATTTAAATATTTTTCATTTTTGGAAAAAAATCTCTTTTTTCGAAAATCTCAGGAATTTTTCTAAATTATCGCAAAATGTTTGAAAATCAATTACTGATTCCCGGATGACTCGGAAATCTGCGGAAATCACGTGGAAATCTCTGGAAATCTTTGGAAATCTTTTTATATTTCCGGGAAACCTCAAAATGTTTTCGAAAATCTCTGGAAATCCTTGTCAATTTCCGAATATCACTGAGGATAATGTTTGGAAATCTTCGGAAAGTCTTTGGAAATCATTTATAGATTCCCGGATAATTCGGCAAGTGAATTCAAATTGACAACATATATTTTTACAGATATAATTTGAATTCCAATACCAAGTAATAATAGTTAGAATAAAAATCGATACCTTTCTCGACCAATATAATCACATCCCTATCGCGTCATTCTACTCAGATTCTTCTCAGAACGCAGCCACCGCGATTACCTTGAATCGAACGAATGATTCATCGAGTGAAATCATACACATCCCACTCACTCATCTCTCATAAACAACATTTCCTTTAGTCGATTGCAGCGCCTCTACACAACTCTCACATGAACCACACTGACATCAAAACCATTTCCATTTCCACAATTGAAACGAACTGGAACACAAATAAACAGCATGCAGGCGTTTTACTCAGAAAATCTCCGCAACGACCGTTTATTTCCTCTTCACTTTCTCCGCCGCCTTCGACTTCCCAGCATCGCCGACTTTTCCTCCCGCTTTCTTTTCCGACCTTGCCCCACTCCTACAACACGTCCGCACCACACAACATCTCACCAGCTGCCACGCGAGCCACATCAGCACGGCCGCCGCACCAAACAGCGTCAGCATCGCATCCACCGAATGATATTCAAACCACGTCATCTCGCTCGCAGGCGATCTGCCAAGCGGCATTCCGCCCGTTTCGATGACGTGCTCGATCCACCAGGTCGCCGTGCGCAGTGGCGTCAGCGGACGACTCCGGAATGCCAGCGAGGTGCGCAGGGCGGCCTCCTTCAGCTCGGGCGCCAGACCGGCGAGAAGCGTGCGAAGAATTTGCGCCGAATCGTCGAGCTGCTGGAAGGGCAGGCTGAGGGCCATGCGTCGGTTGATGACGGCGGCCTCGTTGACGAACTGGTCGCCGTAGATTGGTGTGACAATGAGAGGCGTGCCGCAGTGGACGGATTCGCTGGTGCCGAGGTTGCCGCCGTGCGACCAGAATAGGCGGACGTTGGGGTGGCCTGTGGAGGTAATTGAAAATATGTTTTTTAGAATAAACAAAATTATTGGAACTCCAGAGTGTATATCGATTCGAGGAGGATAGAAGAGTTTAACGGAACTGAATAAATGTTATAAGGTGTTGAGTCTTGGCCGTTCCGGCAGCCCTCTGTAACTCTCAATAACGGAAAATACGGCAGCGGACATAAAGTCAGCTTGCCCGCTTCTTTGTGCCCGTGCAAGATCGGATTGAATCAATGAGATGAATTCACCAATATGGTTGTATAAACTCACCAATACTCTTGTACCACTCACTCACTCACTCACTCATGTGCAAATGCATACAAACCAGAGATGTAATTAATATCCTTCAATTACCACCTTCAGAGAGTTGTATATCACATTTATTTTCTCCAAACATAATACCACCCACATCATAAATACCCACAAAACAATCAAACAACGCAGCTGCGGTTGACTCCGACCAATCCGAAAAACATTATTATAGCCACACACAAATCTCGTGAATAATAAAAGCCATTTTTTCTATTCTATTCTTCAATTAAGTTTTCGAAGGATCCATGGACAGTATTTTTTTGGGGCCGTGTACCTAAGTCAATGTAACTAATGTCAATTGACCGTAAAACTCCCCCTAATTATAACTCCGGGTTCAGACTCAAAGGGAATATAATCTAGATTTTGTCGTAAAACTCCACCCGAGTAAAACTCCCCGTTTA
>JANTBZ010044505.1:0-11665 GCA_024741255.1 Exechia fusca
GGTCGTTTCCGATTGGGGTCTATTTAGACCCCAACGGCGGATTCGTAAGTTTTTTTGAACGGGGGATGAGAGTTAAGGTTATTGAAAATATATCTTTTTCCTATCGACAATTGAAATCCGTTGCAAAATACTTTATTTCGCATATAGTTTTCCATTTCCCGTGAATGATATTTTTTCAGCACATACATCGACTTGTTCAACAGCGCAGTGTGCTTTCAACTTACTCGAAATTGTTTGGAAATTAGTTGTATGTTGAAGATCAAGGTCTCACATTTCCTATGATGTATAACATGGCCACATAATCCATCAAACGAACCCAGCAAAGTATGGTTAACCAAATCCCAATCATAAACTATCGCTACTGGTAGACCAGAATGTGATTGATTTACTATCAAGTCTCTCTTCAAACTTTGTTTGCAAGCAGCCATGTGGGAGCGTCTGTATGAACGCAAACACAAACACCAACTGCTCGCAACCCACACCACTCGCCACACACACTCTAGAATGGTCCACACATTCACACACACTGGCATTTTCCCAACCCAACCACCCACTCTTCGCATTCTGCTCGAGTTGGCAGTTTCACTCAAAGTCAGCTGTGTTCTGTGTGTCAAGGGATGCCAAACGCAGGTTTGACAAAAGTTACCGCCGAGGTTTGTCAGGCTTTTGCAGATGATTGAATTTCGAACCAATTTCCACTTGAGCGCGGCACTTCCTGCGTCGTCGGATAGTTTGTTTTGAATGAATTAAATTCAGAAGATTCACCGATTTGTGCTAACTCTCGAATGCGTGGCAACCAAATAATGCAAGTGCGCACACTTGTCTCAACTTGTGCGACCAACAACAAACCATTGCAGACGCCAAAACGACGACGTTTTGCTCGCGCGCGTGCTGAGTGCGGAATTTCCTGTCAGCAGCAGCGCAGAAGCAGCCGCAGCTTCATCATCGCGCGCAGTGTGTGCACAAAGCTTCGAGTGTTCGGTTCAGTGCTCAGTGCAGTGGACGACAGGCGTGCAATTTCTTGCGCCCTTGCGCGTTTGGCGTGGTACGGTCGTCGGAACGTGATTACAGCGTGCTGCTGCCCGTGTGCAGTGCAGCATCGTGCGTGCACGCGCGTGTGTATCTGTGTCGCTAATTCATAGGTATTATGTCGTGCGGGTAATTGCGAGTGGAGTGCGTGAGTGTGCGAATATCCGTTGCATCGCGTCGCATCGTCGTGTGCCATCGTCGTGGCCTTGTGCGGTCGTTGTGCGTGCATAAGTGTGTATGTGCGCTGAGTGCTGAGTCTCGTTGAAACCCGTATATGGCGCAATATGAAAACGCACTTTCGATCGAACTGCTGCTGCTGCTGGCACCAAAACACACGCGAACGAATACATAACATCTCTCCCCTCGTTCGGCGATGTTTTTCTCACTCTCACTGATGCTGCTGCTGCTGTTGTTGTGGGCAATGAGTGTTTGTGTGTGTGGGGAGCATGCACGTGTCTGTCTGAGTGTGTGTGGTCGAATTTTTTTGATAACTATTCGGCGAAATTGTTTCAATTCGAAGATAAATGCATCGACCTATCATAATATTATCCGATATATTCAAATTGATAATGTGGAGAATAATTGAATGTTATTAAATTACGTTCATTACCGTAATTTCCGAGTGCACGGCGTCGATCGATATTGTATGCGTAATTAGACCGTTCAGTATAATGTAAACACACACATCGATCGAGTCTCGCGTCCATCTGGAAAACAAGCACATTATTCTTGTTAGTCATTTAGCTCGACTGCCGCCGCAACTCGACATTAAAATAACCTTTGCACAGAGTTCGAGCCATGGGCGATGGGTGTCTGCTTTTCCGCTGGCGCGATGGCAATTTTTTTCGGCCCCTCACACACACTCGAACGCATTACATAATCGTGTCCCTAATGGTCTGCGCGCGTGGGTGTGTGTGTGCGTGCGAGTGTCATATTTGTATTCTAATGTGTGTGGGTGGGTTGGCTTCGGAGACTGCGTGGAGACAGCAGCAGATGTCAGCAGGTGAATTGTGGGTGGTGGGAAAATTCCCATTGTGTACACACACACACACACAAGATGGGCAAACGATATGCGCGCTGCTGTATGCGTCGTTTAACACATTCGCGCACATTGTATAGTGTCCTAATTAATGGAATGTTGTCTAGAGCGCAGAGGCCACGCGCAGCACGCGATACGACAATCTCTTATTCAGAAAGTTGAGGAGGCGTCGTTGAAAGTTGAACCGACGACGACGACGGCGACGATGGCAAGGACACCGATGCGGTGCGATGGTGTGCCCTCGATTGTGCGTGTGCTTCGTGCATTATTGAGTGACTTGTCGTCTGCCAAACAGCCAATATATCACGCATGGTGTGTGGGTATGCGTTTCACCGCGCTGATTATCCTGCTTGGAAAAGTGGTGTTTTCCGTGTTTTCTATATGCTTGGAATCCCCCATTTCCCAGCAAATTCTTTGAATATTCGTGGCAGCATGTCACTCGGTCGACTTCTCCGCACAAGTGACACTGATTCGCAGGATCACTATGTGAGAGGTCGTGTTTGAGCTTGAGCACGCAATATATGCCAGCTACTGGCTCTAAGCGACGATACGCGAGGTGTCAGGGTAATTTGTCTCCGAGTCGCGTTAGTCGGCGTGTTGTGGGTGATATCATCCTTGCGACAGCATGCGTGGTGGATAATTTACGCACGGATGAGCTCTACATAATTAAATAGGTTTATCGTTTGAGTGTGTACGAGGGTTGGGCGATGCGCGGTTCAATGTCACGCTAAAGTTTCGAGTTTGTGGAGTTTCGAGGTGGGGGCGAGGCCTTCGCTAGACGAATTGCTGCTCAACAGGGTTATGTTGACAATCCCACGCAGCCGTCGCAGTCGCAAACAGATAGCGCACTTCGTTAGTAAATGACGACGCATCCAGATAAGATTGCCGCTAAAACACGCATTTTCTGAGAACAGTGATCTTTTATTTGTTACATAAATGCTACGCACTTCGCACGACGACTTGATGGGACTGGAGCTAAGGCAAGGCGCGCATTTTAACGCGTCTTTTATAGAGCAATCACTCCTGAGCGCAGATGTGATTCGCGCACGTGATGTTAATAAACGCACGAAATGCACGAACTCCCAGCTAAACGTCTTTCGGATCGACATTCCGAGGATTACATAAGTCGAGGGCCGCCGCCGCTCGATGTGGGAATTATTCGCACTACAAACATTTGTTTGGGGCGAAGCGCGAAAAGCGAAAGGGTACTCAGTGGGCGGTTCGCACAAGTTATGATAAAGTTTATCGGCATTATGGGCTTCACATTAATATTGACCGTTCGCGATTACGTGCGCACGACGGATATTACAATCATATACACACTGAACATGCCGCATCGATTATATTATTACTGGCCGCGTAAACCGGTCAGGCATTACGCCTTACGCCGCCCCTCGTTGACGCAACGATGCCACGTTTAATTGGCTGTTGTCGCGAGCCGCGAGCGCAATGTGTATTTCTAGAATTGAGAAATCGCCTTTTATTTGCGGCGACATTCACTACTTACTCACTCGAGTGGTTGAATGTCAAATTCATAATAATCGAGATACACAACTGTTTGTAATGCTAACGACTACAATTATCAAACTCTCAATTCTACAGATTGCATATATTTTCATATGCAATCATGGGCTCACGACGTTATGCTATGCGCAGGAACAATGCTCGCAAGGCTCTTTGTACCTTGGAGACCACACACGATGTCTGCATCGACGATTATTATCACCGTCTTCGCATACCTCTGTTCTCGTCGTGAGGCAAAACGTTCTGCTAATGCTTCTATGCACTCTGTCCGTCTGTCCGTAGAGGGTGGTCGAATAGTATGTCATGCTTTGGAAATTCGCAAAAATAAAGACTTTGTGTTAGCATAAATGCATAGAATCCTCAGGTCATAACAAATAAATTACTCGTGTAACATGGAATCATATTTACTTACTTTACATTTGCCCACCTTTTCCAACCACTCTCTGCCTCTCGCCGTTTTTTTTCTCGATTCGGGTCTACCCAGAGCACGGCGTGCCCTCAGTTTTGTTATTCCCAGCCGTCCAACCGACTGGCGCACAGCATCAGCCGCAGCAGCGGCAGCGACGAGCTTTATTGCTTGATTTTTATAGCATTCGCCGCTGCTTGGTGATTTGTGATGATGTTCGAGTTCGAGATTCGCATGCACACTCGGCTGCTCTCTGCTCTCTGATCTGCCGTCCGCCTCGTCCGCCTAACGAAAACGAAGCCGTTTCACGAGACAACCGAGCTGCCAAGTTCGTCGTAGTCGCTGACGTCACAGTGCAGCGATTGTGCGTTCTTTTTGTGTCGAACTTTATTTCAAGTTGAGCCATGCGGCGGTACCTGCTCGGACAGCGAACAAAAAAAACGAACAGCAAACGTCAACGTAAAAGGAAGTTCTTTGCGTCGCCTCGAGATGTCTCAAACTTGGATGCACGTTGTTTTGTTAACGTTAGCCGCACGCTAGATAGATAGCATAGGTGCATATCATAATCGCGAGGTCCGGAAGTTTAGGGTCTGGAAATGATTTTTGATTTTCTAGTACGGGTTGATGTGTAAACATGTGGTTTTCAATCTGGTACAAATTTTGTCGTAGTTGGTCTTTTTGACAGCTTTTACTTGATTTATGCTCAGTAATGATTGCCAATTCACAATGAAAAAACTTACTTCTAAAAAAACGTTTGCAAATTATACAAATTATCAAATTAAAGCGCATTATTCGCGTTCTGGGCCGTCGACACAGCTGGACTATTTTCGATGGGATTTTTAGTCGCTGGTCTTTGCAGATAAGCTCGAGACGATTGACGCCTTGTTATTGCTGACAAACGACCATAATTGTTGCACAAAAGTGGTCGAAAATAGGGTCTACGGCTCGAATTTATTCGAGCCAGCTGCGGCGACAACTTGCCTGAAATCATTAGAAAAAATCATCATGGCAAACCCTTATCTTTATAATGAAGCTTCTTGGCAATAACATTATATTCATCATCATCGCCATCGTTTTCCCCAAACTTTCATTTACCCCATGAAGGAGTGTTGGGTCTCAAACTTGTAGTATTTGAAATACGAAGCTTTTTACAGGATATTTACCGTTGATATGCACCAGTATATCAAGACGACAAGTTTCACTCAAACAGGTAGCTTTTACTAGAACAAGAGCAGCATCCAACTTCACTGAAAGAGTGATAACTGTCTGCTCGCACACGGGAAGAGTGATCGCAGTTTTTCTACTCAGCGCTTTGAGAGCTAATAGTTTTGTGCATAGCAATCTGTCTATTACTCATTACTCATTACACAGTTCCCTGTTTTGACGACGCGTTTGGTGAATTTGAGGTGTCGTTCCGGGGATTCGAACCACCGATTTGTGATTTCAAAACACGACTACGCTACCCACTCTACCATCGCGTCTTTCATCTTGGAAACCAAACCTCTAAAAAACACCCTTATTTTGATACTTTCAGGCCAATTTCAAAGTATCTAAAATAGTCCGAAGTTCAAAAAGGACCAACACTCATGAATACGAAAGAACACGTGAAGCATACTCGGTACCCGACTTTATGTTGTGCAGACGAACCGGTCAAATGGGTATTTCCCAAACTTTCGAACTTCAATCATAACCATAACCATAACATACGGTTCATGTCTCGCATATATGTTGGCACGGAGCGCGCTCTCAGGCACTCGCATGCCATCGCATCGCATCACAACACACATGTGTACAACAACAAGACCGCACCGAGCCCGCACCAAAACAGCGGCCTGCCGAAGGCGTCGTGCATCGTGCACCAGCCAGCGCACCAAAGCGATGACGCGGCGCTCGCGCGGCGCGTGACCCACCGCAAAGTTGCTAGCGCGCGGCGCGCTCGACTCGAAGCTCGCGTGCGCCGTTCCGACGTCGCAGCTCGCAGCCGCTGCCGTCGCAGTTCGGTCGAAGCATTCCGTACGGTTAGACGCGCGCGCTTGAGCCGCACATTGCGAGGCAAAAACGTTGGAGGTGGTGCGAGACCGCTCATCGCGTCGTACACACAAACTCACGTATAAAATAGTATACAAAATACACACACACTCGCGCGCGAATACAGAGTTTGTGTAAGCCGTCGTCGTTGTCGCCGAGCATCTCGCTGTTCTTGCGTGTGTGCGTGCGTGTGTCTCTCTGTTTGGCTCGCGAGATTAGATCCACTGCGGTGTCGCCGAGCACGAACCACAAACCACAACCGTGCGAAATTAGTGCCGCAGGATTGGGCGACATGATGAGCAAATTTGTACCATAATAATAGAGGTGTGCGAGTGTGTGTGTTTGCAGTGCCACGGTCGGTTCGATTGGTTTGCAATTCGCAATGTTCACGATGTGCAATGAGAACACAGTCATGTGGTTTTGCGCGGTGCCCGCCGCAAAGCAGCGAGGAATGTGCATCGTTGGCTGTTTTGTGTCGCTTCGCCGCATCGCGAAACAAGTTTCCAGGCAGTGCGCACTCGAGCTCGTTGTGCAATACCAGCCAGCCAGCCAGCGACACAACTGAAAAGCCAGTGAAATGACGTGAAACAAATCGCGACGACATGGAAGCAGTGTCGTGTCCTCAAGGCGATGTTGCGATTATATGATCTTGCTGATCGTGATCGACTCTGTTCGGCGTGGCAATGGCAATGCTCATGAGAAAATGAAATTACTTGTTTGCTGTGTCGGTGTTACTGTGTGTGTGTGCAGTGTGCGATCGTTGCGTGTGATAAATATAGAAAAATAACGCCAACACGTAACCGGATTGCGCGGTGCGCGATCCGCCAAGAGAATTGCTCCGAACACTGGATAAATGTGTCGGCTCGGCTGCGGCTCTCGGCTCGGGTACACGTGCACTTGAACTGCGTTAGTGCACGCGCCTCTGTTTACTCAGCTGGCATTGGAACTGGCAAACGCAAGCTCATCTAGCTAGGAGCGGGTTTTTCTGCTGACTGGCACAGCCTGGTTGCAGCGCATAAATTTGAATTCCGATTGGAAGCTAACCTTTTCCGCGATGCGACGCAACGTGTTTGATTTTTTATCTCAACTCGCTCGTTCTTCTATCGTTTACACGAACACACACCGTTTATATTTACATAGACTAATCTTGGTGGCGACGCGCCGATGCCGCCGATTGTGTCACACTCTGTCTGACTCTGAGATAGTGTGTGTGTGTGCGCGCTTTTGTTATGCAAACAGAGAACATTAAATCTCAGCTGCTGCCACTATGTCTGTATTCGTGTGCGTGTTCATCGCGGTTGCCGCCGCGGGAAGTTTATTTTTCCTCTGGAAGTTTTCGTGATTCTGCGACTTTCGGTCTGTGTTCGTTCGTTGACGAGACGATAATTAAATTTGCATTTAGCAAGTTATTAATTTTCGGCCTCGAAACACATCACGTTGTTCGCTTTGCTAATTTGGATTTGGAAGAGAGAGTGCTATATTAGTAAATGAATTTATTCTCGGGCGTTTCAGTCGATATAATTAGGTTGGGCTTGTAAACGAATGAGTGATTTCACTGGTTCGTGTTCGTGTGTGAAGTCACTCGTGTGTAAAGCAGCGCACACACGCAGCGCACACATGCTAATACACATCGTACACACCCACATGAAACCGCACGCGACCCACCCGCATCGCGCAATGAGCGAGCGCACACGCCAAATAGTAAAACGGTATTTGCGCACTGCGGCTGTCCGTCGCACAAGACCAACGACGACACATCCGTATTATTATTGTATCCAAACAAACCGGCGCGTACATGACACAGACGATCGATGCGGCGAGCAAGCGAGTGGAAGTTTATTTTTAACACTTGGGCGCGTTCGCCTCTAATCACAAACGCACACTGACTTTAGTGTGCAAAAGTGCACACAAAACCGCAGACGCACAAAAAGTGTGGTGTTAATTGTGCGATAGACTGGGATTTCTAAAATGTGTGTGCACACGCGCACGCGACGTTTTGGCAATACTCGCTGCCGGGCAGCGGTTTTCCTGAATGAACGTCTTGCGATGCTCAAGCACGGCAGATGTTGGAAGTTGGCAACCGATTGAGCCGTCACTCACAGGAAAATACATTTTTTTCTGTTGGCACCAAGACACGAAAACGGAAAACTTGCGCATATCTAGATCGAATGCTACCTTGATATGTCCCACATGGTATGGATTGTCATATGCTGAGGAGCAGAACAGCACAGATACCAGCTTCATTAGGTGCGACTACGACCAAGTTTCGCTGCGTTGCACATGGCACATATGCGCCCATTGTGCGAACAATGTTATGCGTATTTATGGGCAATCCTTGCTGCTCCTCGGGCACATAATCTGCACTCGGCGTAATGCGCTTTGCACACAACTTCAGCGCCTGTGCAGATCATGAATAATGCGACTGTATGAGGTCGCTGTGAACTTTGGTGCACTGCACACGTTTTGCGCTCGGAAATAACATAAATTCCACATTTAAATGTTCGGAATAATATGCTATTCCGCCGTCGTTCGTGCGGCCTGTCGTAGTTTTGGCATGTGATTCATTCGACAAATATGCGGGCTTGCATTACAAATATTTGTTTGACCTTGATTTCCGTGGCCGCATAGACGAAATGGAAATGTTCCATTTGCATTTCAATCACAGTCGTGCCAGTGCACCATGTGGATGTGAGAACGCAATCCGTCACGTCACGCATTCTTGTCGTATATCGTGTCGACGTTCGAACACGTGCGAGCGACTCGCTGTAGGAATATTGAAGCTTTTCGCATACTTCCGGCAGCATATAACATTACGCCTGCGATATCGATTATATCATTCTGACGGGGCAATTACGGGCACAGCGCCCCAACAGGTCTAGGTCAACTGCATGTATTCAATATTTAATTAAATTACCCCTCACGCTCGCGAACCTCTTTAAACATAAACTGAAACAAACTTCTTTGGGCACGACGCGCGCACGCGATTCAATGCATACGGTCGGTAACAATATTAAGTTAACAGGACACTTGCTGGACTTTGGGACTCATTTGCTTTGGTTTTTCTAAAAATGAGTCCATATTTACGTACTTTTCAGACATTATCTTGTTCGAAGGCCTGTCTTTTGATAACTACGTTGACCACACATTTGAAATTTAGCAGAGCAGAGAGAAGGGAGATTACTCCTTCACATACATGAAGATTTAGTTAATTTGTAGCACCCAGCTCAAAGCAAATGTCTTGTTAACTTCATATTGTCAGATACTGTATAATTGCCGCGTGCGCGCGTACCTACGCGTCGACGTCGCGGTTCGGCTGTCGGTTGGCTCCCCATAAATTTCTGATGAATGGCGTCGAGACGCCGTCGACGACGCCGTGGCTCGACCGTTTCGGCCGGCTGGCGTCGAGAACCTCCAAACGCCGAAAGCCCGTCTGCGTCTGAGTCTTGAGTCTGTGTGTGTGACTGTGTGTGTCTGTGTGTGTGTGTCGCAAACGACCCTAAGCAACCCAACCGACCGCTCGACACACACAAGCGGATAATCGGTTTCAAGTTGTGTTAGTGTAGCGAGCGCGCGCGAGTCCATGTGCTTCGGAGTGTGTTTTCTTTCGGGCTATTGATTTTTCCTTTGCCCACTCGCTCGCATTGGTGTGTGCATGAATGGTGCATGTGGGAATGAATGCATGCATATGTATATAAAAGGGGTTTCAATATGAACGCTCGACCTTTGGAAGTGATAAGAGCACTATTTTGACCAATTGTCTGTCGCACCTTCGCACATTTTTTTGCGCATCTTCGTTACCAAAATCAGAACGAACCTTCTTCCGACGCATTTATAGTTCAAGTTCAAGAATGTCAATAAAATATATACTCTGTCAAACTACTCGAGCATCCCTATTGAAAAGCCCTTCTGTCCATGTGCACATGGGCGCAGTGAGAGTGATTCTGAATGCTATGCTGCCCATGTGCCCGAGTGCAGATGCACCCGAGCCAACTGCATAGTAGTGCATAGTGCATATGATATAACAACTGCGCCACATGCAAATCGCAGGCAGTGGGCGGCGGCGAATGTGTTGCTCCGCGAACGGCTGGCACAATGGGGACTGTGCATCGTCATCGTCAGTCTGCGAGAGCCAGCGCATATGTGTGTGGGAGTTGGGAGTGATGAAAGTACGTGATTGTCGAGCACAAAACACTCGCTGCAGCAGCAGCAACAGCGACAAAACACAAACCCATATGTAATGCGCCCAGCTGTCGCGCGCGCAAAGTTGTGGAAATTCATTTAGCGAGCTCCGCGTGCGACGATTGAGTTCCATTTGTTTACCAAACAACATCACGCGCGCGCCCGAGTGTGTTACACAAAACTTACGCGCTCATTCGGTGCTCCAGTTCGCAAACGTTCGTGCCTTTCAGCAGCAGCAGCAGCAATTAAACATTACCATACAGACCAAAGTGCGTCGCGACAATGTGAAACCGCGGTGACAATATTCAAATTCAATCCGAAAGGCGGGGGCACAAAGCACCACCCCATACGCACCCCCACACACGCCCACACACACAGTAGACATGTCGTCAGCGCGTAATTCTTCGGTGCTGCGGCGACAGACGTCGAGCGACGCCGCCAGCGACGCGTCTGCGTCGTCACCGGTGCATCAGCTCGCGATGGACTCGGCGGCGGCGACCAGCGACAACGACGACGCCGCCAGCACCGCCACCGATGACCGCACGCAGCGCAGCGTCAGCAGTAAATCGAGCAGTAGCTGCAGTGAGGTGACGGTCGCCGTGACCGACAATGCGGCGGCCATCGCCGGAGGTGGTGGTACATCGCCACATCAACATCATAACAGTGACTACAACCACCAGCATTCCATATCCGCTGCGCCACGGCCGTCGGCTGCTGGCGGCGGCGGAAGTGCAACCGCAACAGCGACACTAAACACCTCTGCAGCAGAAGCACCAATACCATCAACAATACCGACAGCCGACGCTCAAATGGCGGCGACCCTGGCCAGCGACGACACAACACGATCGTCGCCGCCATCGACCGCATTGGCGCCGGCAGTGCCGCCGCCGACGACGCCCAGCCACCACCAGCCGACGTCGACGACGCCGCCCAACAAACGGAACTTGCTGTACCACTATGTGCGGATTGTTTTCGAGCATTGCAAGGTTGTTTGGGGCTACACTCGATACGCTTTTAGTTTTCGGTTGTTTGGACTAATTTCGATTGGGTTTGCGAACCGTAATTCAATTATAGCATTGGTTTTTCCCGCTTCGACGCGCACGCGCGTCTTCATTTCACATGGCAACTTGAGCATAGAGCGTAAATGCCGCCGAGTGTTTGCAACGTCAATAGAGTAGATGCCCCTGAAAACGGATAATTTTAGTAGAACACCCGTTGAGGTGCTATTTTTCTATAGATATTCACGATTTTTGTTATCCAATTTCCTTCCCCAACTTTTGTCAATACAACATGTTTTTGTATACAATAACAGCACTCGGCTAGGATCGAAAACCGAAGGCATGTTCAGACGTCGTTTCAAATTTTAAGCACCTTTAATCGGACACTTTTTTCGAGAGCCTGCGTTACACGATATTAGACATATTTTGAAAAAAAATAAGAATATATTAACTAGATAATGT
>JANTBZ010044516.1:0-29277 GCA_024741255.1 Exechia fusca
GAAACCGAATGTTCAAAATGATTTATTATCTTTTTTTCTTTCGGTTAAAGCGTTTTCACGCAGAGTCTAGCGAACCGAATGTTATGGAATTTGACTCATATGTTGAGATCAGCCCAATGATGGTTTGAATACTAAAGGTAACTCATTTCACTTAACCCATTACCGACCAAGTAATTTTCAACCCATCAGTACATAGGAGTGGGTTTTTTAGCACCCAGTTCTGAGCAAATGAGTCCCATACCCATAGTCCAGCAAGTTTCTTGGATACTTTGAAATGTTACCCACTGTACACATACGAACACACGGTGCAATGCTGATGTTCATGCTCTGCGCGCGCAAGCGCTCGTCAAACGTCTTGTGTGCTAGCGTGCTTTGCCAGGCGTAACCATCACCGTCGTCTTGGCACACACACGGCGGTATTTAATGCCGTCAAGCGTGTCGTCTTCGTCGCGTGCGCGCGACAACGTCTTCAAGACGTTCGCCGGTGTTATCGTGGTGTCGATCGTATCACACAAAACGCGTGCACGCACATCCGTTCGTGTGTGTGTGTGCGTGTCGGTGGTGCGCACGCGCCGACTTCGTCTGTGCGCAGCCGGTGAACTTGAAGGCGTTACATTATGGAAACTAGAGTGCGCGATATGTTGGTTTTTAATGTGTGCGCGTATGGGTGTTGCGTGCACAATGGAAATGGGGGTATGCACTCGGGTAGCGCACGCACACAAATGCACACATGCACGGAAGAAGAACACGCGCCGCGCGCCAACGGAATCCGTTCAGGTTGACTTCAGCGAAACGTCCGTTAAAAAACCATAAGGAAAGGTGCGCGCGCGAGTGCGCGCTTGTTTTCGTCGTGGCGGGTGTTGTATGGCACCAAGTGCATATGAACATGAACTCGGTATGTATGAATGTTTTTCGGTTAAAGAGACACGACGACGCTCTTGATGTTTCTTGTGGCCGTCGATGTGGAACCGCTTCAAGATTGGACGTAATTACGAGAGCGAATGGTCAACTGAATGGCACCTGTGCAACTGATTTTGAAATATAACGTGCATTGCATTGTGCATTGCATTGTGAAAAGTCTTGTCTTGTTCGCTCGAATCCCAATTATTCGCAAACATCATTCAATTAAACCTCATCATTACAATTCTCGAATATTTGTAGTTAAAACATTACTAGAAGTGCTCAGATAAATTCGTGCAAAATTGTACATAATCCTAAAAGCAACTGGCAATTGGCTTGTACAATTTGAGCGTTAAAAAAATCTCACAAATGTGAATGTGATCTGATTATGTCGACAGAACATGACTACATATGGAGCTTCCGGTTTATCTTATCGACACATCATTGACACATATCGAATGAGGCAGAACGTAATTGGCACAATAAGGATGAGACACAGAGCTCTGTTATATTATGTTGTGATCTTCCATCGTTATCTCCAAAAATGCGCACTCGACTCATTCGAACTCACTAATACAACGTGTTCCGCGATACGTATTCATTCATGCCGAACACCGAACACCAAACATCCCAAATGACTTCACATCCTGTAGTAAAACTATAGTACTGACTGTATGTACACACAACACATCTGATTCAAAGGTATTTTTCTCTGTTCTCTCCCTCTCCCTCCTCACCGGAACCCGCAATTCCGAATTGCCACCACAGACAACAGAATCAACAGCGCTGCGAGAACTGCACTCTGCACACAGTAAAATATACTGAACATCACACATCGCATACAACATACACAGCATACGACTTACCACGCTGCCGCTGAGGGGTAGCGAAATCGCAACATACGGCGTCGTCGTCATCAGCACAAACGCGCTCACTCTCTCTCTCGGCTCACACAGCACCACGCTCATTCTCTCTTAAGTTTTTGCGTTGCGGTTCGTTGACGTCGTCGTGCGGTCGTCGTCGTCACTTCGTCGTCGCATCGTCGTCTCGTCTCGTCGTCGGCACTCGTTCGTTCGTGGTGTGGTGTGGTGTGGTGGAGGGGGCAAACCGGGCCGAAGCGATCGCCAGTCGCTGCCGCTGCCGCTTGCGCGCACTGGTGCGAAGGGTGCGGCGCGCGTGCAGGGGAATCGCATCGGCGCTCGTCTCTCCCACTTTTTGATGGGCTGCTGCTGCCGCAAGCCAATGCCGTCTGCTCGTCGCCGTCGGCCGTCGTCGCTGTCGCTGTTCTCCCCTTCGTCGTTGTCGTCGGTCGTCGTCGTTTCGTCGCGCTCTCGGTGGTCGTCGGTTTCGTTCGGTGTGTATTCTTATGATGTCATCGGAGGAGGACAACACAGACAGTTGTTTCTCTGGCTTGTACGGCGATAAACTCGAGCAGAAGAAATTAAAACGTGCCAGACAGCGCGTGGACGCGGGCGAACCACGGAACAGTTACTCGTCGATACCGAACTTCAGTTCACGGCCTTCCCTGATGAGCGGCGGTCTGTACGGGGCTATTTATAGCCAGCAAACCAGCAATCACCAACACCAATACCAGCCACATCACCACCATCAATTCGGCCTCTTCGCAGCCGCAGCCGCCAACGCGTACGCTGCCACCGGAACCGGCGCGGGCAACAGTCCGCCGATCACGAACACGAACGGCAGCAGCAGCAGTGCCAGCAACAGCAGCACGGCCAGCAGCGCCACCGCCACCAGCAAGATGTTGAACGAACTGCTGGCACGCCAGGTGAAGCAGGCGCAGGACGCCGGCGCCACCGCCACCAGCGGCGTCAACGATTTGCCGCCCAGCGGCCAGATGGACGGCGGCGGCGGCGGCGGCGGCATGAACACGAACGCCGACTCGAAGCACAGTTTCGAGGGCGCCAGCTGCGGCAATTCGGTGTCGAACAGCACGACGCCCACGGGCACCGCGGCGGCAGCGTCCACTGGCCATGCAGTCCATGCGACCGGTCCGCCTCCGCCGCCGCCGGGCGTCACGTTGATGCTGGCCGCCACATCGGCGGCGGCCGTGTCGCCTTCGGGCGCCACGCAGCGGCGCACGAGCAGCGGTTCGACCAGCTCCGCGGAGATGGACGGCGCGACATCGCCGCCAAGCCAGCAGCAGCAGCAGCAGCAGCAGCATCAGCAGCAGCAACAGGCTGCCAGTGAGCTGGCTCACCACATGCTGCGCAACATTCTGCAGGGCAAGAAGGAGCTGATGGCCCTGGATCAGGAGCTGCGGGCCGCTGTCAGTCACAGTGTGCTGAACAACAATAATAGTGTTACACAGACGGCGAATCAGACCGAGGGCGCCGGACAGACGCAGCAGCAACGCTCGTCCGTCTCGCCGGACAACAATAACAGCATCAGCAAGAACAATAACACGAGTGCGAACGCGAACCAAGTGAAACAGGAACAGCAGCTAGTGAAGATCAAGTGCGAATCAGTGATGATGGGACCGGACAGTGCAATGAACAATGTGGGCAGCAGCAATGGCAGTGCGGCGAGCCATTGTGTGGACGATGAGAGTGAACTGTTGTCGGGCGGCCGCAACGGCCTGCCGAATCGTGTGCAGCAACAAGTGGGTGTCCAGCAGCAGCAGCAGCAGCAGCAGCAGCAGATCGACGATATGGTGCGCCACAATTTGGATACGCTCGACGACAACTCGCAGCACCGATCCCAGCAGCTGCAATCCAATACGCTCCGAAAATCGCACAGCCACGACGACCTGATGGACGACGACATGATCTGCCTGAACTCGCGCTCCGACTCGGAGAACTCGCTGCTGTCGTTGCACGACGGCGGCCTTTCGGACAACGACCAGCACCAGCAGTTGCTGGTGCCCAAGAACGAGATGGACCAGCGGTATCAGCAGCTGGGCCGCGACGCCAGCAGCTCGCGCAACAGCTCGCCGATCGGCGGTCACAATCCGATGCTCGGCGCGCAGAGCCAGAAGCACGGCGGCGGCGGCGGCGGCGAGCAGCCGGTGGCGCTGGACATGAAGCGCGCCCGCGTCGAGAACATTGTGTCGACGATGCGCGCCAGTCCGGTGCAGCATCCCGGTGCAGCGCAGTTGCTCGGCCAGCTGGCCGGGCAGCCCGCGGTGAACGGGTGCAAGAAGCGCAAGCTGTACCATCCGCAGCAGCACGACAACAGCGCCGTCGAGCGATATGCGGCCGTGGCGGCTGGTCTGAACCTCGGTCTGCACATCCAGAGCCTGATGCTGGACGACGACGAGGAGGAGGAGGACGAGGAGAACGAGCAGCCGATGCAGCAGTTGCAACAGCAGCAGCAGCAGCCACCGCATCAGCAGAAGCGGGTGGAGAAGAACGCGTTGGAGTCGCAGCTGCGCACGATGCAGGAGAAACTGGCCGAGATGCAGCAGAAGTACGCCCAGCTGTGCAACATCATCGAGCACACGCCGGACACATCGCAGGAGATCGACGATGCGAACAGTGATATAGTCGAGCAGCCCGCCGAGAAGATGGCCAAACCGTCGCCGATGGTGTCGCCGCTGGACAAGCAGCATCAGACTGCCGCAGCCGGGTCCGATCGGCGATCCGGAGCCGCCAGTGCCAGCACGACGGTGGCGCACGATTCCGCCTCGATGGCCTCGTCGCCGGCGTCGTCGCCGATGAAAGAGCTCTCGCTGACGCCCAAGTCCAGCAACGCCTCCAACATGCTGTCGCAGGTCATGGGTAAGATGATGTCGTCGAAACTGCATCCGGCGCAGATTGCCGCCGCAGCGGCCGCCGGTCAGGCCGGGCATTTGCCGCCCGTCTTCAACGGGGCGCATCCGCTGCTGCAGCACATTGCGCACGCCGGTGGTCCGGCGGGCGTGCCCGGTGCGATGCCGCACGAGTTGGCCGGTATGCAGGGCCATCCGCATGGCCAGCATCCGCACCATGCGTTCAACAATGCCGCGGCCATGTACTTGGGTATGGGGCAGAAGTTCTTCCTCGACCATCAGGAGGCACGGATGAACAAGGAGAACGCCGAGCAGCATGAGCGACTGAGGGAGCAGCATCAGCAGCAGCAGCAACAACAGCAGCAGCAACAGCAACAGCAGCAGCATCAGGCCGCCCAGCAGCAGGCTCAGGCACAGCATCAGGCAGCCGCCCAGCATCACCATCAGCAACAGCAGGCAGCCGCAGCAGCAGCAGCCGCCCAGCAACATCACCTCCAGCAGCACCATCAAATGCAACAGCAGCACCATCAGCAGCATATGCAACAGCAGCAGCAGCAGCAACAGCAACTACAGCAAAAGAACCTCCAAAACGCCAGCCAACCCATGCACCAACAGACACCGCAAACACCGCAGCAGCTCCAGCAACAACAGCAGCCCGGCGGCATCCCGAAGGGCTCTGCCGTTCCCGCCGATCTCACCGATCGCCTCAACCACATGCGATCATCAGGCCCAACTGCTGGCAGCAATCAACCGCCCCAAACCGGCAGCTCGAACCTCCTCAACCCCGTCTCGGGCACCGATCTCGAAGGCCTGGCCGATGTGCTCAAATCCGAGATCACCGCCTCGCTGTCGAATCTCGTCGACTCGATCGTGACGCGCTTCGTGCACCAGCGCCGCTTCCTGAGCAAGCAGTCGGAGGCCGCCGCGGCCGCCGCCGAGCAGCTCAACAAGGACCTGATGCTGGCGACGCAGCTGCTCGATCGCAAGTCGCCGCGCACGAAGATCGCCGAGCGCGCCGCCGCCAATGTTCAAGCAGGTAATCCATCGGTTCCGCCGTTGCCGCCGCCGTCGTTGCCATCGCAGCACGGAGGCAGCAGTAACAGTCTCGGTGGTGGTGGTGGCGTTGTTAGTTCGTTAAGTGGTGGTGGGATCAGTAGTAATCTAAGTGCGGGCAATGCTGGTGGCGGCGTACCGCCCAACATGCTGGGCAACAACATCGCCAACAACAGCAACACCAACAGCACCAACATCAATCCCATGTTGGGCAACCACGTGGGCGGTGGCGGTCCGGTGCGCCTCAACGGCAACGCTTTCGCGCCGCTGCAAATGCCCACGCAAATGCAAATGAACGGCGGCATGCCAACGCACGACGTGCAGGGAAATCCCAACGGCAGTGGCCCACCGCACGGCCTCCCTCCGGGCGTCGGCGGCCAACAGCAACAGCACAATGCCAACAACATGAACAGCACCATCCACAACAATCCGGCTCAAATGCAAATGCAATCTCACGTTCGTCCTTCCACAGCAGCAGCGAACGCAGCCGCCGCCATGTTCCAGCAGCCGAAGCCGCCGCAGGGAATGAACGCCGTCCAAGCGGCCGCCCTGTACAACTCGATGGGCGTCATGGCCAACGGTGGCGGCCCAGCCGGACCCGGTGCACCCGGTCCGATGAACCCGTTCTGCATGCCCGAGCCGCCGACCCGGGAGCAGCACAATCCCGAGCAGGCGGAGGCCCTGAGTTTGGTAGTGGCGCCAAAGAAGAAGCGGCATAAGGTGACCGATACGCGCATCACGCCGCGCACGGTTAGCCGGATTCTGGCGCAGGACGGCGTCGGTCCGCCTCCGTCGTCGGTGCAGCCCAGCATGCCCATCGAGCCGCCCACCTCCGCCAACAACAACAATAATAACATCAATAACAACAACAATAGCAAATACATGCAGTCGCCGATGATGGGGCAGCAACAGCAGCAGCAGCAGCAAGGTTCAGTCAAGTCTGACGAGAGCCCGTCTCCGCGAACCGCTTTCCACCTGCAACAACAGCAACAACACCAGCAAATCCAGCAGCAACAGCAACAGCAGCAACAGCAGCACCAACAGCAAATGCAACAGCAGCAACAGCAATCGCCCGCCATGCCGATGTCCGTCTCGCTGCCCACCAGCGTCGCCATCCCGAACCCCTCCCTCCACGAATCGCAAGTCTTCTCGCCGTACTCGCCGTTCTTCAACCCGCACGCGCCGCACGGCACGCACACGCCGCAGCAGGCGCAGCTCCATCACATGAAGATGTCCGGCTCGCCGCCCGGCGGATTCGGCGGCATGATGGACTCGCGCGACTCCCCGCCTCTGCCGCATCCGCCCACCATGCTGCATCCGGCGCTGCTGGCCGCGGCCCACGGGCACGGCAGCTCTCCGGACTATGCGCACATGCGCGCCTCGATGGACGCGGTGAACGACCGGAACTCGGACTGCAATTCGGCTGACATTTCGTACGACGGACTGCAACCTACTATATCCTTATCAAATGAAGAATTGCGGATGCGTTGTGTTGTGTAAGATTTGAATTCCATTTTCCATCCATTCCTCTTTTCCAAGCTACCCACCCCTTTCTCCGAGACCGTATGCAATGTCATATGTTGACCATTCGAAGGAATTTGTAAAGTAATCCGAACGAGCGCATTAGACGCAAAGCTTCACCCCGTTCTCAATAAACGCCGCAGACGGCGGCTTCGTTTCTTTTGCACTGATTCGACTAACGATCGGCGCACAGTTTAAATCTTTCACTTGTACAGTTTCGCCATTCTTAGCGCGGATTTGTGCCGTGCGCCCATGAACTCGCGCGCCCTAATAGAAGCCCCGCACGAATCGCGATGCGCACTTATTCAATTTGACATCGACACAATCGGCATCGACAACGACAACGACAAAGACACCAGTCTGCGTGTCTGCGAACCCCACCCCACCCCTTTTCCTCCCACCCGATTCACATCAACCCCAGCCACTCATTTCGAACCCATTCTATTCTTTTTTGCAACGCAACCGTATCGTATTTAGCCAACAACCACAAAACCACAAAACAAACAAATATTCCTTAACTCCGGTGAACTCGTCTACATTGACACCGATGCACCTGCGCAAGGCGAAGCTGATGTTCTTCTGGGTGCGCTACCCCAGCTCGCAGGTCCTGAAGATGTACTTCCCCGATATCAAGTTCAACAAGAACAACACGGCGCAGCTGGTGAAGTGGTTCTCGAATTTCCGGTGAGTAGAAAGTCTTGGATATCTTTGCGACGATTACTATACTCTCCATCAGTTTTTTTTTGTAAATCATTTCCGTGATATTTTACTAGCATAGTTTGTTGATTGATTGTGCGAGTGAGTCGACTCGTTCCAGCCTGATGGCATCTTGTCATCAGGGGTGGGCGCGAAACGCTAACATATCAGCGCGTCAGCCCTTCAGCCACTCTCAGGCTGACTGCTAGTCATGCGGCATATGTGCTCGTCGACACTGCTCAAACCTCTTGATAACACGACGGCGCTATACGATGCATTCGTGCGAATATTGCGCCACAGCACAGAGAAGCCACTCTTCGTCACACCAAACTCAGCACTCGACAAGTCGCAGTCGCAGTTGATGTGTTGATGTGATGTGTGAGTGCATCATGCATGCACAAAAGATACAGGCGTGCACTTCATTGCCATATTGCGCCTCCCCATCTAAATAAGCCACAACGAAGAAACAACAGAAAAAAACAGAGTGATATCCCTCACAAAAGCGCAAATTGTAAACACACACACAGACTGATAGCGCGCATGTGAGTGATGATAATATGCTACACACAAAACACGCATATGTATTGCTTACATTACACACACATCACTCAAGTGTTCTAATTTGTTAATATTGGAACGAACATGCGGCTGTGCGCACTTGCGCATTCATCGGCTCGCGAATGTCGCGCCTCCTCGACGTGACGCATCTGCATATTAGTTGCAGTGAATGCTTGTCGGTGGTGACTCGACGGTGCGAATTTTGCAAGAACCCGCCAGAGCACACGCAAGAATGTGCACGAATATATATGCTTTCTGGCGTCGAGTGGTGTGGCAAAATGCACGCGCTGCTGCTGCTGCTGCTGCTGCACCTCACCGCAATCTACTTTGCGCGCAAATACGGTTGGGTAATTTTGTAGATCAATTTCATGCGCATTCATCGGCGGCGCCGCGCACAAACAAAGCCAAGATATTCCAATTCACCCGCACACGCTGATGAATTACACTGAATTGCAGGTGGGTGGTTCACTTGCAGAGATGCACACATGCTGGCATGCACTTTCAAGTGTTGACTCTCTGAATACCAATGTGGGTGGTTGGTTGGTGAGTGTTTGATTTCGTTTAATTAGCTTATACTGGGGATAATACCTTGAGTGCAGCAGTGAAAGAAACACACACTCACACATGAGCTCAATGTTGGAAAAATATTGACAGCGTAACACACACAGGCGACCAATCGCGAAGGCTTATGCGTGTGCTGAATGGAATTGCGCGCAGTTTCTGCGGGCTTTTGTGCTGAAGTGACGACAAAGTGACGGTGCGGTGGAAATTTCACTCTCTCTCTCTCTCTGCCTTTTGTCGGCTGCGGCACCAGCGATATTTGTCAAGTTTTTGCTAGTTGGAGTTTATTTGTTCTCGTAACCACCACCAGAGCCCGTCGCAGATTTATTCGAAATCAGTTGAGCGTTGCGTTTCGCTGGGAATCCAACACAATTGCTTGTGGTCTCTGCGCCAGCAAATTACTGCGCCGGCCTGGCTGGCAATCTTATTCATATCCATTGCACCAGCTAATTCGCACGTGCATTGCAGCGTGTACGCATTTCGATATTGTTCGCAGGCGCCTGAGCTGCACGACTCAAGGAGGTCGGCATGCCTATGCAAATAGTCATTATGTGATTAGCACAACTTACGTACATACACAGCCCCCCAAGGTGTGTGTGTGTGCCTGACGAAAGAATGGCGGCGTTAAACGGTGCAGAAGCCAGAAAAAATAGCACACACACACACACAACCGTAATGCCAAGCACCTTTGCTGGGCGCTCCAACGCCACCTCCACATTGTGTGCAAGTGTGAAACGTGTGTAGAGAAATGCATGAGTGTAGAGTACGCGTTTACACCTTCGCGCCTCGTTGGCGCACTTCGTGGAACACGGTCTCTGTGATCTCGATGCCATCCAGAAGGGACGGGTTCCTTTGCACGTGCACCTCGTGCATATTTCAACCCTTTAGTGCCTGAAGACTGAACTCGATATGCTCCAGTTCGAACACCTTAGACATTAGAGTGTAGTTTGAGAAAAATACTATTATTGAAATTGAATCTATATCGATGTGTTTAGTATGGCGATGCACTAGAGGATTGATAAATGCGGCTACGCCTCGTGTAAGCAAAAGCCTACACACACAAAAAAATATCAGCTCAATTCCGCTGAAAGGTTTCCATCATCAATCATTGCCGGTGGTATCGCATCATTATGTCACTGCAATAATACACAACTAATTATGACCACAAGTATAAAGTCATCATCACACACACACGGCCGACGATCGCAACGCGTCGAGTTACAGATTTATGTTTATATGTTGTGTCGGAGGCGGAGGCGTTGCGGCGGCCCGGAAGCAACTCGTTTCCGGCGAAAAATTGTTCGCCGCCGCCTCCGTCGTCCACGCCCGCCCGGCCCACTTTTCACCACCCATTTCGGCTCGGCGCTCGGTGCACACCTCTACAATGATTGCTCGAGCAGCACGCAACACCCGAGCCAGCCGAGCAACACATGTCATTGCACGACTCGACACACATATGCACACATTCACACGAACCACTTCGATTATATCTTCGTGTATGTTTGTCGTCCTTCTGCGACTTGAACACGCGACATTTGACTGGCGCGGTTCGTCCAACATGCGCCCCGGACACCGCCGGGCAACGTGTTGGCGCAATGGTTGAATAATGAATGGTGTATGGCACCAGCACCAGCACCTATATATTCCGAAGGTGCTGTGGGGGGGGTGGTTTTCGGGTGACAGGAATATGGGTAATTTTTCAAGTAATTGAGATTAAAAGTCGACGATAACGGCGCGAGCGCGAGCACAGAAAACACATCGTTCGCGTGCAACGTAAACTATTATCATCGCATGCACGCCGGGCTCTGTCCGCCCAGTCGTTCCACCACAAAAATGGGTGGTGGTGTGTGGTGTGCGTTGTCTTTTGGCTTGATGGCCAGCGCCAGATAACGGCCGAGCCGAGCTGTTGTCTACACGGCAGCACACATGCGATTCCCCAGGTGTGTAGTACGTGTTTATTACTGCACATACGATGCACACACACACACACATAAACATACGGTAGATGTATTTTTTCTTTATTCACACTGGTAGATGGCGGCCACCAGATACCAGATCCAGCCAGCCAGCGAATCGATGTTAATGTGTACTACATTTCGGACATGCGAACATGCAATCGCTTTTCTTTCCACAACATTTAAAAGTCAATTACGCGCGCCCGTTTGCGCACCCATCGTGAGTCGTGACCGACCACCCGTCGTGACCGTCCTTAGATACATATGCAAAGTCTCGCTGCCTCATTGTGCTCGCCGATGTGTGAGCGGAATTGAATTATGAACATTGGAAAATGTCAATTTTCCAAGCGCGGGGTGTGAAGAGATCGGCATCTCTTGGATTTGAAATCATATATCACAAGCGCCAGTTGTGCACATTTTACACACATCATGCTCGCATTGTATAGAGGAACACGCAGACAATGCGGCGCATGCCGGCTGCAACAAGACGTCCAGCTGGCGAGCACACGATCGGATGTGTCGTACGAATGCGTTTGTGTGACGACCGATTCGATTATGGACCGAAGTCGATTACTATATGGTTTGTGACGAATAGAAGCGTGCGCATTACGCCGAATGTAGGGAAAACATCTGGCCGAATCGGGGAAAAGTCTTCAAATTTAACGGTGATTAATTGTGGGACGAATTAAAATCGCCACACCTTCGTGCCAGTATTACTTCTGGCCGAAATCGAAAACGAATATAGCACGCATATGTAAGTGGATGTCACACGATGCAAAAGTCGAACTCGTCGTCGGATGTGACTTGGAAACTCCTTCGGGGCGGTCCGTTTGTAACCATGCGCAGAAGCCACTTCCGCCCGTGTCTCACAGTCAATATTATCATAGTAATTAGATCATTGTGGGGATGCGCACAATATTCCTTACTGCCACAAGCACGACGCATCGCCTTTTGCCGTCTGTCTGTGTGATTAAAGGGACATACACGCGCGATCGGAACAGATGTTTGACTGAATTCAGCGAGTGCGCGCGTTTTATTCCATATCCAGGTAGATCACACACACACACACACTCGGTCACGATGTGAAGGGGACGCATCTGCAGTCGCACACAAATATAACACACACACACCAAGGCGGTCGCGATCGTTCTTTCTTGGTGCGTCAAATCAAAGGTGAACGCGTGCATGCATGCGTACGTGTGTGTTCAGCCCCTATTTGCACTTACTCGTGCGGTCTTGGCGACGTTGTCGTCGCCGTCTGATGGTATGAGAACAATTTCTTAAGTCGTTTTCTTCACCCCGTGTGTGCGCATAGCATAGTATTGTTTGTGCTCAGTAGTAGCAAGGGCTGATCGGTTTGCATATACGCGCGTTTTTTTGCCCACCGACTCAAGAAATCAGGGGTTGAGAAAACCGTTACGCTTTTACGCGCGGTGACGATGTGGAAGTCGACGACTTGTGCGAACCAATTTTGTAACGTCTTAACGTTTCCCACAATCACAGATCACGATTTTTGGTCCGTTGGGTGTCGGGTCGCAGCATTTGATTGCAATGTGTGTGAGAAAATGCATATGATGCACATCGCTCGAGACGAAAGCTGTAGGGAAATTAACGATAATGTATCGACTTTATGCGATTCACTTCATATCTGGTGCGGTATCTGCACTTGGGGAGCTACTCTATTTCTGTGTTTTTTTTCTCCAGTTTGTGCAATTTTCTCATTGCCGTACTTCGGCTTCTTCATATCCACTAAGTGAGTGCAAGTTTACTCGTCGATGACGAGGACGACACCACTCGGCGAGAAGCGTGCAGCACACACACACGTGTGCCTTTTGCCTTCAGCGCGTGACACCCACTCCATACTGCTACTATACTACCATATGCTACTCCACGTGTGCACACGCAAGTGTGCACACACATGCGTTCTTTCCTATACCATCTCCACCAATGCGTGTACCATCGCGTGCTCAGTCTCTCTCTCCCCCATGGACCGGCACATCGCCGACACATACGCAACCTCCACAACACAACCATGTCTCGTGTGCTTTGGTGCCTCGACGCCCAAAGGTGACGAGGCGAGGAAAAAGCCGCCGTTGTTCTTGACTCTGCTACCGGAAAATGCATGCAAATTGCTTGGAATTTTCGCGTCGTTTATGTTGGGCCACACATGTGAGCGGTGTGTGTGTGTCAAAGCGTCGGAGCGATGCATCGTCGCAAGAAGAGTGCGTGTGTGCAGTCCTTCATCTCACCACCTCGGCTCGGCACTCAGGCGCATTCTTTCGTACTATAGTACAGTTATTTCGCATATCAACTTGGTCGAAAACCCTCAAGGCGTGTATTCATTAAACAAAGCATGCTAATTTTTTTATTTATTTTGTTCTTCCTTGTGCGCAGCGAGTTCTACTACATCCAGATGGAGAAGTACGCACGGCAGGCGGTCAGCGAGGGCGTCAAGCAGGCGGAGGATCTGCACGTGAGCGCGGACAGCGAAATCTATCGGGTGCTGAATCTGCACTACAATCGGAACAATCACATAGAGGTATGCAGAAATCAGGTGCGGCATTTTTCGGTACATTGTGCTCCCATTATGGCCCCGAAATCCGCCCCCAAATCGTTATCGTTTTCCAGTCTATTCGGCATTTGGCACGCTCGAATTGGATCGTATTATCGTTTTCGAACATGGACCCATGAACACAGACACAGATTTTCTTATTCGTTGTCCAACTGTTTTGCGATATAATGATTTGATGACTGCATGCTTCGACTCCACAGAGACCGTTTATTGATTTCTGTGCTTCCTTTTTCGAATCCTGAATGATTGCGTGTGTGATTTAGGTTCCGCAAAACTTCCGGTTCGTCATTGAGCAAACGCTGCGCGAGTTCTTCCGGGCGATTCAGGGCGGCAAGGATACGGAGCAGTCGTGGAAGAAATCCATCTACAAGGTAATTTCTCGTATGGACGATCCGGTGCCGGAGTACTTCAAGTCTCCCAACTTCTTGGAGCAACTGGAATAAGCGAAACCGCACAGAAACGATTCAAAGTATTACACACATACACACACACACACACATACACTCTCACAATTCCCTGAACCAAACCAAAAAGAAAACACACCCATGAACTACTATACACTGAATTGGACATTGAAGGTCGAACACATCTAATCTAAATCAACCAAAGCACATCATGGATACACGAACACTCACTCACACATGCATACACACTCGCCAACATAATGCACTCACACATACAAATTATCCCAAAATTATGAAAAATTATATTTATAAACAAGCAACAAAGCAAACAAACAACAACAACTTTTGTGGTTCCTATAATGTAGTGTGCTTACGTCCAAAAAGCGACTGCAATTATCGACGATATACTCGCGTTTAGGCCTTCATTTCAAAAACGTATGAAAATAAACTAAAGTTTACCAAAAAAATACATAATAATGCAACCAAAAAACATACGAACAAACACATACTGATAGGACGGACACACGCACACACAAACATACACTCAATCAAGCGAAATGGACAAACTAAATTATTAACCAAAATTTAACCAGAAGGAAACTGCATTTTTAAGCGTAACACAAATTTATAATACCGCGACTTGACGGTACGACGGAACGAACAAAATATATGATCACAATCTCTATTAGACAAGAAGAAAACGCATTATTTCAATCTACCACCGGCAAAAAATTGAATTTCAACGGAAAACCGCAACAAAAAACATTCAGAAACCCAAAACAATAAGTCCCTATCGGAAGAATCCAGAACAAAAAATGTACGTCGATTAATATATACACGAAGTTCCGCACACACTTGGAAGGAAACACAAAAAACACAGAAACATAGATCCCACGGGAACCACACACACACACACACACACACACACACACACACACATACACACTCTACCAGCAACTCCAAACACCCCTCACATAACACACGCACACAAACACTAAACAACAAATAGAATCGAATCCAGTTTTACTTTAAGCCGATCTACCATCAAGCCAGCCAGCAACAACAACAACAACAACAGAAATAACCACGAACCAGACATGCTCGATCCATGTTGGGGCAACATCGCTAACATCAGCAGCGCAAAAAAAAACATCGACATCAACCAATCAACTGCAGTAAGTTTTCCAATCAGACCAACCAATGCAATTTGCAAAATCACCAACCAACCAATCATCATAATCCAACCACTTTGGACAGCAGCATAAAATAGCTGAAATTATTTATGTTCCAACACAACATACCTATGGTATTTAGGCTCTCAACCAACATCGATCTACCATCGCGCGTTCGATCGATTTTCGTGTAAACTGTGCACAAAAACAACCATTGGAGCGACAATTGTAGCAACAACGTTTTGTTTTTTTGCCAGACACACACACACAGCCACCCACAATTTAGATATGGGCACAATTTGATGTCTATCGAATATACGAATCACTGAGAACTTGATTCATTGCTCAACCGCGCAATGCATTCGACGTTAATTTGTGTGGTGACTCGACAACAACTTGTAAATATTTGAAAATATGTTTGCGAATTACTTGGCATAAAAGAAACTTCTAAAATGCAATTACCTTATTGTCTTGTATATAGTGTGTTCGATTCGCTCTAAATAAAAGTATTCAGTATATAATCGCAAGTAATAATAACTTATCTACATCCAAATACACACAACTAATCGAAATCATCTCTTTCTGAATAATGAACACACAAGCAGATATGTATTGTATAAATGTAACTAAACACTACACACACACACACACAATCGAAGCAAAATTTGCTACTGGGACAAAACGACATACGACATCACATCATACAATTAGACACGTTATATCAGATTAGTTAGTTTCATTTCGAGCACATCGCGTATTGTTACAATAGGAGAGCGATTTGCACACACATGTACATAGAAAAAATGAATTACTTTTGTTACATTTGAACAGAAATACTTGGTTCTCAACACTAGCACAACAAAACAAAATGTAACACATACACACATATTCAAAACATACGATGCCCATTCCAATTATTATTATGAGTTCCCGCAATCAGAGACGACGACGAGCGAAGAGCAATTTGTAAATTATCGAATTCATGGCAAGCATTGAACCAAAGTTGAATACCATATAAGATTTCGAATTGCATGCATAATGCTCTTCACTCTGTATGTGTATGTAAGACACAATATTACGTATATATAATGTCTAGTATTATTTATACTTTCCAATCTAACAGAACAATTAATTTATTCTTTACATTTTAGTTTAGTATTATTTACCTGTCGCACAGTTTATATGTAATTTGTATATAATGAATAATATGTGTTGTGATTGCACTTATGTTTTCATGTGATGGGCGAGATAAACTTGTATAAGTTATTATATGAAAAGAAAAATATATTGAACTAAAAATTATTTACCTATTGATTTTGTTTGTTTTTGGTATGCTTATGTTTTCACTCGTGAAGCTCCGTAGAAATGAAGGTGAAAAACCATGTTTGGCATGAATATATAACGAATCTTTGGCAATGTAGAAATTGGACGAAATTTCACGGCATTTAGCATAACTCGTTTAGGAAAAAAGACAGACAGTGGCAAAATTATATGGAAATTATAAATAGATCAAAATGTTGAACACTTTTCGGAAGATTGGTAGGAGCAAAAAACATATTCAAAATTATATAACAAAATTGCAAGCATACGGTGAGTTTCCTAGTCTTTTCAAAAGTCACATTACATCATTTTTATTGTTTAATTCGACGCAAATATGACTTACATGTATGTAATATTTTTTGCATTCGCTTTAAAAACAAAAATGATATTTAGCAAGAAGTTACTTACACACCAGAAATGTACAAACAAATTCTCTGTCTATCTCAACCTGTACAGCATATTCCGAATTTTATGTTGCAGGTCGAGAGACGGAACGGAACATTGAACACAAAATTATGTAATCGCAAAAATACGAAGTATATATATAAATATATATGAAACCATCAGCAAAATTACTACTTTTGGTTTTGAAACGGTTTGGCACTTCAGAAAAACCACCCTGGAGAGCAAATTAAAATTAAAGGGATGAAAATATCATATGCCTTCAAAATTTAAACGACAATGTAACTGAACTTGTGATATTAAACCAAAAACAAACAACACAAAAATGAAAGAAAAACACACACTCGCAAAGATAACATTAAATCTATACCACCCGCACGGTCAAAATTGATTGCACAAATTCATATAATATGATTGAATCGAAATTATCTATTATATATATTTGAGTTACCAAAGTCTCGGACGACGACGAACCACAAAATCGCATTCACCTGAGTAGTTAATTCCAATCGATTGAATCAATTTTGATTTGTTTAGCAAAGAGACACAAGTTCGGACAAACAAAAACACACCACTTTCGGCATACATTTTTCGCACTTACACACACACACACATAGACACCCTCATTCAGGACAATCTTGCGTTACAAGACAAGACAAAATATCTACAGTTCATGACAGAATCAAAACCAAGTCTTATTTCGGCATAATACCACCAACAAGGCGTAATTCAAATAACATAAGTTGAGAGGGAATCAACATGAATTGGGTTTCAGAGAAAATATATCATATATTGTCAGTATATATCTATATATATATACGTATGTTGCGACTCTTTGGAAATAATTTCAAACATCACTCGACACACAAATACGCTCGTATTGCAATTTGCATTATCGGACAATCGTTTCGACTTGCATATTGCACAAAATAACGAACACACGAACAAACTACTATACATGCTAACGCATAAGCACACACACACACCCACATGTTTTTCAATATAAATACTACATACTAAAATAGTCTGTAAGATTGTCATGTAAACAGTATCACCAACAAACCAAACAAAAATTCGTCAGCATTGTGATGAACGAAAGTGTTCATAGATTTTAATACAATATTATTCGGGTCGAGTGCGCTCAATACGATTAGCATTGGTCCTTGACCACACCACATTCAGACAGTATAATTTTCTAGTTACGCATCCTGAGTTTACCATCCATTATCACACAAAAAAAAACATTATCACCAACCAACAATCAAAAATCTCTCGATCAATCCGAAAACGCCGAACCGATTCGAGCACCCTGTAACCAGTATGCGATAGTGCGACACCTAGCGACTGGTAGCCGAAACAGGAAACAGCGATCGTTTCAACCGTTTGCCTTTCAAAATTCGACCGTCAATAGTCCAAATGTCTTAAATTGACAATCGAAATTTTGCAGCTCACATCGATGATCAACGATCAAACCGGAAAATGCCACAACCACAACACATTTCGACATTCGCACCACATACGTCTCGGGTCACATGTTTGAACAATCCCACACACACCGTCTTGGCCACACCGGAAAAGGCAAACGGCAACCGGTCGCTGCGCAGTTCGGAATCGGGGACAGCGTTCGAAATTCTACAGCAAATATATAAGTGAGACAACAGCAATAGAACCGGTTTTATGTTCAGAAACCACAGAGAGTCAGAGCAGCATAGATCGTAAGCAAACCTCACCACTATTCGTACTGTACATAATCGCATACTGCATAAAATTATTATAGATTCGAACACCACAACATTGACATTGTTTTACCTCATCCAAAATTGTGTATTTTAAACCTATTATAATGATCATCATCCCCCAACATGATTTCCGAATTTGTCCAATTGGTAAGTGAAATAAAAAAGAAACAAAACAAATTGATGATGATTTATCCTTCAACCAGCAAAAAGCGCATTTTTATTTATTTCGTTCGACAATAATTGGTATATTATTCGCCTCCCGATCCCCCCCGAGTTAACCCCAAATATTGGCCGAATATATTAGAATAAGACTATACCCATAATCGCATTTAATCGTAGACATAAACAGCGATGATGACACACACCATAAATTTTATGTTTATCCAACCAACAAGTTGTTGTCCAGTGCGAACTGATTTTGATAATCGCCATCGCCTCGTCCAACTTGTGTACAGTTTACACAAATATATTGGACGCACATATCGCGACTGAAAGTGAGCCAAAAACCGTTGAACAAACCATATATGCAAAAATACTTGTATAAGGTACCGATCGACCCGAATTCGAATTCGAATTATACCAAACCAATACGCCCACCTTCCACCAACAACCGAATCCATAAAACCATGCAGGTGAATTTATACATAG
Organism: Exechia fusca; assembly: GCA_024741255.1. NCBI lineage: Eukaryota > Metazoa > Arthropoda > Insecta > Diptera > Mycetophilidae > Exechia > Exechia fusca. The sequence goes on from JANTBZ010044516.1 coordinate 19,229, forward strand.
ATTTGTCAGCTTTCGCACCGATACAGAGACACACAACCAAATGAAATGGAACTGCGCTTTGATTGATAGAACCGACCGACTCAAACTCAACCACCCAGAAATGAAACACATATTGAAGAATTCGTTTTCTGAGTCTCCGATACGATACGGAACCTACCGCATTCCGTTACCGATTTTCCGTGCAGAATGAGTGTGAAAATGGCGTGCAGTTAGCAGAAAATGAACATGAGATACATGAGCAGATTGCAGAAGAATACCGAACTCGTTTACAGTCCGCGCCGCACACCCAAACAGACAGACAAATACACCAACATATAATTTGAATATTAACCATTGCCATACACACACACACACACACTCACCCAGTATCAGCCATCATATATCACCAAACACATACACACGCACACTTTATTGATAAATAATATCGTAATTCTATTATTGTTGTTTCATGGATATGAAATAACTCAAGACAGCAAGACAGCACAATGAGCATAGACTAAGAGAGCAATAGAAGAATAACCGGTGATTTAACGTGCGCGAATCTTTCGAAGAGGTCCGGACAGACGAACATTTTCGACAATGAAGCAGAGTTTCAGTTTAACGTGAAACTCGGCGACCTCGAACCGATATCAAATCTCGCCCACTAACTCAATCATCACGACATAACGCAAGCGTTTCCAAATCTTCGCGGAGGAGATCATTTTAGGTCGATACACGTCGATCTTTTCGGATATGAACTGTCTCCACTCTGGCGCGCTAACACACACACACATACACACATACACACACCAAATATACAACGTACGCATCCTCAGTTTAACCAATCGACTAAATAAGGAATTTCGAAAGTATAATATATGAAGTGCAACATAATTAGGCACACGTCTCCAAGCAGATCCAATCTGATCACATACACATTGTAAAGTATAAATGGAATTCAAACTAAATCTCAATCATCCCAATCGGGATGTAGACACCTGGCGATTCGGACACTCGGCACGACAAACACGAAAATATAATTCAGAAGAAAACGATTATGATTTACAATAGTACAACAGCATAACATTATGCTAATCCGGGTTCAGTTGACGATCAGCAAACTTTTCGGAACTGAATAAAACTATAATTTCCATTAACCATCCTCAGTTCCCACGATTATTATCAACGTTTCGAACGAAATGAAACAAATCTCTACGTATGGAGAGACCATACATATCGACAGACATACACACACGAACACATACACCCACACATCAGTAGTACCACATACACACACAATCACGTAGATATCATCATCGCATCCAAACCAGCAGCAGAAGCAGCCAAATTACAATCGGGATTGAAGGCGAAGCGCATGTCAAACGCAAACATCCACCCAAATTTTCCGCGGTCGTCAGTTCCAACCCAAAATTCAACCAACCAAAAAAATCAATCAGCAACGCAATTCGATCCTCAGTTCCAACAAACAATAGCTCAACCGGATAGTGTGCGTGTGAGTGTGTGTGTTCCAAAAGCGATCGCACGCGCGCACACTTGATTTTTATGACAATACAACCATCATCACCACCACCATTATTTCAGCCATTTTATCCAACATACCTCACCCCACCCAAGATCCCCAAGATCCAGACCCACCCGAAGGAGAGAATCCGTGTGGCCCGGGGACGTGTTTCCAGATCGGAAAATACGGCGAAGGCAACGTTTTTTCACCGTTGCCCGATCCAAACTCCCTTCCCCTGAAAATGAACCCAACCACCAAACGACGGATCATGACCATCCAACCAACAACCACGAACAGCCACGACAATTTTCATTTGCAATAGAAATATCAGCGGGGTATGTGCGGGCACGCAAGTGGCCGACCAGGTGTGGCGCATACCCCGGAAAAACAACCGGGATAATTTATAGTACAACAATTAACAGATATGATGAAATACCAGAATCTTATATACTATTTATATTTTTATACGTGATATCTATTAAGTAACCACATACTCAACACACAGAACATACAAACAAAACACACACACACAGACGGAACCAGAGAAACCGGAAACCAGCTAGTCACATAAGAAACGCAACTCAGAATAGAATACACACATTTACTCACCTACACGCACTCCATATACCCGAGAGCGGTCGAACGATTGCCGATGGTTCGCTATTTCGTATTTTTCAATGAATCGAAATTGAAAATGGTCTGCAATCGCACACACACACACACACAAACAAAAAACACACCGACAGATATCTCACATGTAAATTAAATCAACAAATTTTTAACAGACTGCAATAAATGTGATCAGATCCAAGTGCGTGTGTGCGTGCTTGCGGTCTAACCCGCGCTCCCGCAACAAACCGTGCACGCACGCACGTGCAACAACCACCCCCAGTCATACTATACACGTGTCCGAGTGTAGTATGTATTCATACGCCCATCTCAAGTAAAACCATGAAACCAGTAGTAATCAGCGCACCGAATGATATATACAAATATTGCGTATATTTTACGTGTGTGTGTTTTTAAGTGTTTTCTGTGTTAAACCACGAGGCGATGTCTCTATAACGCCAGTTTTTGATATTGTACACCACCACCACCAACTGTAAATAATAGATATTCAATATATTTATATATCTGTATGAATGATGTGTGATTCTTTCGAAGAAGAAACGAAAAAAACGAAACAGCCAAACTCCGAACACCGATGATGGCGCTGAGTGGCGATGCGTGAGTGAACAACAACAACAATCTAGACCAGAACCTGACGGGCGCTCGATTGCGAATGCCTGAGATCGGACCACCGAACAAATCCCAATGCCACGCGAGAGTTTTCTCGGCACTCGCAATTGTCGTCTCGTCGCAAAATCGATACGAAAAACCAATTAAACCACTCACAAATGCATGCACACTCTTTGACTGTTTCCGACGAGGACGCGACGTCGCGATGTGATCACCTGTCTCCCCAAAATCATATAAAAATCACACCCCGAAACACCACCCGCAACCAAAACCAAACCAAACAACCCCTCCCCAAACACAACCAACGACAGCAGGATCACACCGATAACAATGAAACAACAACAAAACCACAAAGCAACAGAGCAGTGCACCATAGCATAATACAACAAAGTTTTCAGTTACAATAGCCGTGCATCGCGATGCCCGCGGGTGCTGTGCTGGCGATGGAGTCAAGACACCGATCCCGGTGACTTTACACGCCGGGATCGGGTCGGGAGTTTTTCTTATCCACGGGCGCCAGTACAGACTCGCGATCGCGATCGCACGGAACCAAAACCAGGACTGAGTTCGATTAACCACGACGGAGAAGATGATGACGTATCATTTGCAATAGACCAAACCGAACGGGGTGCCCGCACCCCTATGATCATGTTACCATTTCATTTTCCGGATAATGTTAAAACGCTCTTCAGAGAGCGACACGTTGATCAGTGAATTTTTCAAAATCGAACCAACCCAAAATTACTGCCAAATTCAAATTGAATCACCAATTCTTCGGACACAATATTTCGACCAATCTTGACCTACTATATCTTGAACGTGCTTGATCAACGTGTTTTTTTGTTCCGATTTCAATCATCAACAAATTTATCATTTCTGATATCATATGAAACGATTACAACAAAACCAAACAATAACAATAGAATAAGAATACGTTTTTGAGCAATATCGAATGGAAGGGGAAACGGATATAGATATTAACAACAGAAGACGCAAACCCCAAAGATATATATATATATATACCAGAGAACATCAAATTAAATAAATATATATATATATATATACAGACACTCAGAGATGCAAATTGAACCTAAGAAGAATGATACAGAAACTATATATGAATATATTTGAATAGATATTATATTTACGATAATCGCGGGGAACACATGAACAACTTTTGTGTATAAACGTTATTGAACAAGAGTGGGAGAGCGCAGTTGCAATCCTTCTCCTCACAGCACAACCAATTAAGTTCGAACAATCGATTGAGTTTACGACAATAGTGCCAGGTAATTATCTCAACAATACACCCACAAACACACACTTACCCAAAACTCGAACAAATGAATATGCGCGCAATGAGCATATTACATATACTGCACCGGAGCATAGCACAAAACGAACGAAATCACATTCTTTGTGGTTATCGTTCACCAGAACTTTCCAGAACTTTGAACAACATACATTTTAAAATGCGACGGATATTCATGAAACAACAATATTAGAAGTGTACCGCTCCAAATGAGTACACGCATCATGCATCAGTCCTTTCAATGCTTCGTACACACACAAAAACTAAACGACGAAATGAGCAAAGACAACTTCAACACCCCAACAACAACAACAACAACTCCAACCAACCCCCAGCGCACCACACACACTCATTCACATCATCTTAATATAATTCATAAATAACCAGAATACAATAGCGTATAAATATAACAGAATATCGCAAGAACCACATAATTGATGTTGCAATAGTTCAGTAAAAACCAATACCACAGAATCCAATCAACCAACCACACATAAACAACAACAATCAAAGTCATACATCGCTCTCACAGAGCAACACACATACATTAGAATTATTTCAAGAACTCCAACTGATTTAACACACACAAACACACTCAAACATCAACATTGACAACTTACAACACTCACATTTGGCGGACTTATACATCACTCATATGGACAACATTTCGGCAACGGCAGTTTTCAGACTGCAGACAGAGCAGTTGAAGGCATTACAATTACGATATGTGTTTTTCGGGCGGCTATACAAGCACATAATAATCTTAATTACCCACGTTTGTACATACATAATACTATTTAGACAAATCTAATAGGAGATGACAATGAGCCACAGCAGTCAAATTCAGGCCAGACGGAACTATTGAAAATACGTCTGGGAATCGACAGTTACAAATGAACCGAAAATGACCGACACGCGGAACTCGAGGCGGAAAAATCATGAAAACATATAATACTGAACCAGTTTAGTTCGGATAACACAAAACTACAGCAGAGTATCTTGGATATGAACCAACTCACACAAATGATTTTCGGCACATCACAATTTCAGGATATTATACAATTTTACCGGTCATTACAAATACAAAAATGCATTTGCTTTGAACTCGCACACAGATACACACATATCTTTTCCGAACACATGAGCACACACGGAATTCTCGGTTCAAGCACACACAATATCTCAAAACGACGATAAACACAGACCGTTCCATTCGGGGGTAACATTTTGTGTAGAAAATGCTCTTTGCCTCACATTAACCACTTGACCACGCAGACATGAATGAAATTCAAAACCACAATAATCACGAAGGATGTTTTATCGACAAACCCAACAAACAAAAATAGAGAATCGCGAAAATGTAAAAAGAAAAGTTTGAAGTTTAGTTCTGGGAAATATTCAACTATGATTTCATTCTCGAAAACACAAGACATTTGCGACTTTAGACCAAATATTTTCGACCCAATATCAATAATGATCATATATCAAAACTTACAAAGAAAACATTCTCGAGCAAACGCATACATTTGATATTATCGCACTGATTCGATTCAGTCAGCAGCATTTCTTCACGAAATCGACACCAAATGGAGCAATTATTTTCTACTTGATTAACAATCACACATTTCTCGTCGTTTAGACGGACCAACACAAGCAGTACATCAACGAAAAAACAATATTTTTGAACAAAGTTGTTGAGCAATCCAACAGGCCTATGCCTGTGAAAAACAACATCTCTCTATTGCACAATTGAACAACATCAAAAGAATAAAATTCCGGCACATGGCACACACACACTTGACGAAACGGTTAGACGATAAAACCATAGAACACACAAGCACACGATACGATATAAATAAAAGTAAGGAAACGAATGTAATGAAGTTCTCGGCAATGTTTCGGATTCCCGGTCTAAAAATATCACGAAAAAAGTACAAGCTTATTTGAAGCACCTTCGCGCCTTATCTTACAAAAAGAAAACCACTACACACACACACACACACACAAATGAACAAATGAATGTTTGGAATGATGAAACGATTTGCACACAAGAAGTGGAATAATTGAGATGAGACAAGAAGCAAAAACCGAAATACACGTACACAGAACACAAACATTAACTAAAATTCGAGCAAAGTGAATAAAATTAATGATGATGACCCGTAATGAAATTGTGTGTAGTTTTTACCAAAATCTGCCTTAAATTATATTTTCGTATACAAACCAAAAACAAGTAACAAAAGCGACATTACAATACTCACACGAACACAAAACAATACCAAAATCATTCAAACAAAATTAAAGAACACGGAAATTTTCCTCCAAAATTGATGAACGAAATTCCTACAACCACATGAAATTGATGTGGTTTTGAGTTACAAATGTGTATATCTCCAACATAATGATTTACTATCGCATCATTTCAGAACTGTGACAAACGAAGGACGTTTCAGGTTGATTTCGTAATGTGTACCAATAAAAGATACAAATTACACACGCATACACGAAATTAGTTTATCATCTACATGACATTATAATAATCGACAACATAGTTATAGAAAACTACACACAAAATCGTCAGAAAATTATACTCCACTGTCCACACCGAACACTTCACGATGAAATTACAAATACACGAACAAAACAAAAACACTCACTCACATTTTGGATAATGAATTTCTAAATTGTAAGTGGACTATGTAGAATACAAAAATATTATGAACTATATAATGATAAGCAAACTATAGATGTAAAACGGCGAAAACGGTTGGAGTTGTGTGACAAAATTCCTGCAAATGACATCCACACATTACACATGAGCGTGTGCTCCTCGCATTGGCTTGGTGAACTGCAAAAACGACGAGACGAGTTTTCAAATGTTGGAAAATAAGAAATTATTTCGATTATGAAGTTTTTAGTTCCAGCCACTCCTAATTATGGTAGGGAATATCACAAAAAATGTACGTATGAAAAATATGATTATCACGCAATAGAAACCAAACACAGTAACCATGTTGATCTTATATTGTGACAACTACGTTTGAACTAGTATACTGAATTGTTCGATTGTCTCTCAGTGCGCGCTTCGACGCACTTGCATACATAGTAGATCTAGAGAGAGAGTTCACTGAAATCAATGATTTGCGATGTGCCATGCAAATAGCCAAGTACTCTCAAAACTGAAATAGCCACACTTTTATCGAGACAAAGCGCACCGCGCGTGCTAAGCGGCATACCAACAACATCAAGACGATACATAAAAGCAAACACTCATCCAAATCCGATCAGCAATAGTATTCGAATGGCAACCAACAACACACATCACACAAAACGACACACGAACGATTACACGAAAACATACACCCAAAAAGTACAACATACACCTAAAAACGATATTGAATGCATCGCTCTTTTCAAGGAAAAATAACATCTGTAAAGTGGTGCATTGAATCACACAGACACATACAGACACACACACAAAAATACACAACGATTTACAAAACATGACCGAATTGGCAAACACAAACGATAAAACGACCACACCGGAAACAGAAAATTTCACTCACGTACACCAAACCAAATTAACGACACACACGAACACTTGGGCCGCATCGTCCGATCTAAAGTGCCTTCTCAATAAAAAAAAATTCAAGAAAAAATGACGTTGATTTTTTACCAACAAAAAAATGAAACCAAAATAAATTACAAACAAAAACGGGCCCTTCATAGACTTCTCGCCCCCCAACCAAAGTACTCGGCTATTTGCATGCGATCCACACTTTTGTCTCACCTTTGTTGAACCGGCGAACCAAAAACAAGACGATTTTATGTTGTGCGCAACATGCCGATGTTCGTATGTTCGTTATTCCTATGCTCAATGCACGATATATGGACATGACATGTTGGCGCACGATTTCGAATGAAGAACACAGTTCACCAAACCGATTGACGAGGCGACAGAAACAAGAGAGAGAGAGAGACACGGATCATCGATCACACGAAAAAATCCCAAATTCACATTCAAGCACACCCACACACACACACACACACACACACACCCAATGCATCTAATCGTAACTATTATACTATATACCGATACTATATAAAAGTACTAAATATATATATAAATATATATATAAATATATAAGCAACTCCAGGCAACAAAACAAATTCAAACAATTCGATTACGATCATAATTGTACACGAACATAAACACTCTACTTCGTACGTCTGTCTCACTATCTGAATGGAAAAACGTAACAATTTTTCCGTTTAGCGTGCAACTTTCACACACATTGATTCTTCTTTTATGTTTACACACGAAAACATATCCACGGTAAGACATTCAAGCGGCATCGATGGAACTGTATTAAGTAGTAATTAATCGAACCGTTGTTACAAAACCACCCGAATCAACCAATCCAGACGCGCAATCGAACGCTGAGTAAAAAAAAACCCAATTGATTTTCCACATATACTACTTGGCACACGAGAATCTAAGCGACCGAAATTCAATGCAATAGCCCGAATGAAATCACCACCTCCACGAAGAGGGATGATTTTTATGTAACGTTTCGTTTGATATAGCGATCGCACACAGACACAGACAACAATCACTCGAAATTACCATACACTGATTCGTTTTTCGAAATCGTTGAAAAATTTGGATCGACAGGCCCATCTCGGAAAAGTACGCATAAGCTGAAACTACTACAACTATACAATTACAGTGTACATATGCGCGCAGTATTTAGGCCAATTTAGATAATAACAATTTTTTATAAGAAGACAAAAACAAATGTTTCGTGTTCAAATTACGAGTCCATGTTTCGGTCACAGTTAATAAGGAGCAAAATTATCCCATCTCGATGTAAAAACACACTTTTAGATGTACATAAAAACATGCCCAAAATTAAAACGGAGATGAGAGATGGGCCTGGGGACGACAATGGTCAGTGAAATTAATGACGTAATATTTTCAACAAGTATTCTATGTGAATGGAACGAAAACATACACGGTCCCACGAAGAGTTTCGTCCTACATATCGTATGCAGAACGAACTAAAGGCAAACTAAATTTGTTCAAACACAACCGATACACAACACACGGACACAATCACGATCCAAAACCACAATGTATTGTTTTATTTTCTCTAAGCATAATAAAGTTTTTAAAATCTTAAATATATAAAATCAACAACTGTGGTAAGATGCAGCAGCAGTGTTTTATTGTTCCGATGAATAAACAGCAGTGGTCGCACATATAATGCGAGACGAGGTCAGCATATTTGATGAGCGTTGAATTAAAGTGTTCGACAGTGTGTAGGGAGAGTTCATCGGTTGTGGGTACAGTTTGATAGTTCAGCCATAACTCCCGACCAAGATGAGATTCATTAGAAAAATCGGATATCAATAGATAGTTAAAAACCGTTGCTAACGTCTGGTTCAAAATTGTATTCGATTTCTTCAAAAACGAAAAAGGCTATCTGTTTTCAAATGTGAACAAAATTAAACCGGTTGGGTTGCATAAGTAACCCACTGAACATTTGCATGGATTCCGTTGTATGCCCCCTAGTGGTGAAAGGCGAAAGCATCTCGATCAGCGACACCTGATAGGAACATCTCAAAGTTCAATACGAGGTGTCTCGAATATTCATCATCTAGTGAAGACACAACCCCATGTGTCATAATGGATATTCAATCCAGGTGTCGCTCACTCGAGTGAGTGGAACACATTTGTAGGTGTTTCGTACCTGCGAACGTATGTCTCTGCTAAATTTGTTAGGTTTTGTTCACATTTGTACAAATTTCACACTGGATTGAAAATCGCTTTATATACACTTGTGGACTTATACTTAAGAACTATCTCACATTCAGTGAACATATGTAGAAAAGGCTATGTTAGCATGTTCAAAAACGCATTTTTGTGATGCAGTGTCTTTAGTATTCTCATTGGGCATCATATAATCCAAAAATCGGTTGAGAAAGTCGTACCCT
>JANTBZ010044517.1:0-11664 GCA_024741255.1 Exechia fusca
CCTGAAATATCTTGTAGTTTTCTTCACAACTGACACATCTGACACAATTGAACACGAGTTTTTCTCAGCGCTGTTCGAGAATTGAAATGATGCACTTCAGTTGAATAGGCACTATATACTCTGAACATTACTCTGGTTCAAAGGACATAACTCATCTCTAGAGTGACTAAGAGCTATGAACGTATAACGAACGTATATCTCAAATGAAAAGTAATACAACTGAGCTCCAATCCTCATAATTTGAAAAAGTTGTTGTGGCATTTAGTGTTGTGGGGAAAAGTTTAGGCTCATTTTCTTGTAGATGATAGAGTAACGTCCATTCAACTGAACCGCATATTTACAATTCACGAATCGTTATTGAAACATGACTTGAAGTGCTCAGACCAATCCGTGTTGAATTGAACAAGATTAGACAATACACTGAAATCGTCTTGCGCGATTTGTATGTAATCTAAACGGTTAAAAATATAACTGTCATATCTTGTGGAACAGTATATAGATGACACTAGTCTAGACTATTCTACATGGACAAGAAAGAATCGTTCGCGAACAGAATACGGCTGATTGTCGTTTGAAAAGTTTGCTCTTGATGTATCATATTCAACACGCATCTTTATAACATGTATACGATGCAGAATAGAATAATTATAAATTTTAATCGAATTTGTCATTACATAATATCGTTACAAATGTAGCGTTTTCAAATAAAAATCGTGCTTAAAAATACAATACGAATAACAAGTTGTTGTGCCTAACTTTTAATTCGAAGGAACAATTATTTTTGTATTCTAGTGTGAGAATGTAATTATTACTATTAAAAATAGCCATTGATACGCCACTGCACACGCACACACACCGGTCTACATAGTTTCGTGGTATTTCACGAATAGGCAGGGTCGCGCCAGCAATTTGTTGTTTTTTGTGAGTAAGGCTCCGCCGCAAAGTGCTCCCGCTGAAAATATATCCGCACGCGGTTACGCAAGCGCCGCGCATATGAAAACTGTGCGCGGTGTGTACAGTTAGGTCTCCGTCGCATCGTGCAAGCAAGCGGTCTATTTTTTGCGTGCGAGTTTACCGACGCACACGACGACGACGCACAACGTCGAACATTAATTACGAAAAGCTAACCACCACATACCCGCACCGCATAGCATCGCTTCTGCGTGCAATGCGTTAGCTCTACTGGCCGACCGACCCGACTGCCTGCTGGATGCCTCAGCCAGGCCAGACCAGGTGCTTGTGTGTGTGTTGATTTACCTGCGCGGACGGAGAAAACGGAGAAAACGGAACATAGAGATTAATATCGAGAAACAATATAATTACGGCACACAATTTACACCTACTGACTACTGCTTCTGCTCTGCGAGCGAGCGAGCCATTTTAATTGTCGCGTCAGAGATGCGCACAGTGCAACAGGCAATTTGTTATCTACGCTACTCGCTCAACTTTTTCCGCAGTGTGTGTGTGTTCTAATCACATGTGTTTATGCGTGCACATGCCGCGGCCGCCGAGGTGATGTAATCAGGTGGCGTAATCGTACGAAGTACGCAATTTAATTATCATTATCTTACGCGCCGCGCCGCAACGTCGACGATTGCACTTTCCATCATCATCATCACGAGCAAGACGATGTGCGTTTACGACATGGAAGTCCGGCTGTGTGAACTACATTAGCCCGCAAGTTCGCACTCATTATTATTACCATGCCGCATGCATGCACACTACCTCATATTCCGCGAAAGTTGCACTGCGACTGCACATGTGATGAGCGCTTTGTCGTTCGGAGCTACTGATGCAGCAGCGCTCAACCCATTTTGGACAACTTTGGCATTTTGCAGAGGTGAGTCTGAGATTGGAAACATCATGAAACCGAACGTATATGATAGTTTGATCTTTCGTGAAGACATACACATTTTATTTGGCTCAATACGATTTTTGTATCTAATCATTATCGCGTCTAGAAATTCAAACCATTCGGACAAGTGGACGATATAATTCAACAAGCAACATATAATTTGTTCCTGGGATATCTGGGATAAGGATCTTGATGGAACCAAATTTCTATAGAAGGTTGATTGTTGATGAACACATTCAAATTTAATTTAACGCAATTCGGTGTTTAATTCTGTTCGTTCTCGCCACTTGAAATGAGGTAGTTTAAATTAATATTTGTTCAATCATTTATGATAAATACAAATAGGTATAGTTTGGATTACTCTTCGAAGTACATACAATAGAAAAATGAAGTTGTAGGATTCATTTTGGCCCAGCTAAAACGGGTTAAGCAGCCGGCAATTTGAGATTCACGTTCAGTGCAAAATAGTTATGATGCAAACGCTGCGCTGTTGATGAGCAAATTGTGTTGCGGAACAGTACAAACACACACACACATACACACTGTCGACGACAATGGGTGCCTCGCAGCCACACACACAGAATGATAGCGCTGCTGCACTCGGCTCTGGTGGCTCTCTGATGCAATGATTCATTGCTCAGGCATTCGCGCCACAACAATGCCACACATCGTCTGCTCGTCGTGGCGAGCCTTGAATAGCAACAGTCATATAAAACTAATATGAATTATATTACATTCACACACACACTCACGAATGCGTAGCGGCTTCGTGGCGGCTAGAATGCGCTGGCTCGCGGTCCGTGAAATGAATTTGTCGAGAGTTCTGCGGAATTATTCCGAGAATGTTTTTTGTTCGAAATCACCGACTGTATTTTCCAGCCAGAACAAACTACATTATATTTATTCCCACCGACAGCGGCGCGGACGCATTGCTTTACATTTCTCACCAGCATGCAGCAGCAAACAAGCGATTGGACATTAGTTTATGCGTGTATTCGTAAGAGTTCAATCGTTCGTAATTTATGCGCATCGCGATGTGAATAAATCAATCGATCCGCGCGACGACGAAGACGAAAACGACATCGACGCCAGCCGACCGCCGAATCTGCGATGGTATGTGTCTCTGTTTTTGGTGGGTGCGTGGCGTGCGCACATCAATTGCTCGCCCGTCTGTGTGGCACTGCCAAAACAATGTGAGCGTTTGATCGCATATATTTATATCGAGACCGCGACCAGACGCCAGACAGATCAAAGCGAATTCAAAGCACGCGAGCTCGCGCGCGCGGAATGTGCGTCACATTAATTAAATACACTATCGCACAACTCATACTGAGTGTTCCCACTGTGAACAGCAAGCCAGCCAGCCGGCCGTCGTCATGCCTCTAATATATTTATTGCCTAAAATGCGCGCGCATGATCTGAATTCACAGCGAGCGAGCGAGCGAGCAAGTGTGACTTGGCGTTCTCGTCGTGTGTGTTGCGGCCTCTCTAGCTACACGCAACGCATTGACAAAATTCATAGGCACATTTTTGGGGCGCGTGAAAACTATTTTCCCTCGCAAAAAATTGAGCACACCATACCGCATGTAGTAAACATGTACTCGAAAAATCGCGTGCAATCACTTTGATCACGTAACAACAAACGCCGCGCGTGTTGTGTCTGTGCTGAGTTTGAGACACCGAGTGTGTATGTTTAGTATACACACACTCCGAAATATGCTCTGCGGTATGCTGTGTGTGCATAATAAAGCATTGGCGTGCTGAGCGCACTGAGCACATTCGGGTGCGGGCGCACACAACATGTGTCGTAATCGGTGATTTTTTATTTTCGGTGTGCACGCGCGCCGCCACCGCCAGCGCCGCCAAACACGCGATCGTATCGCGACGAAATCTGATTGTCAGTGTACGACAATGTAATATGTGTGTACACACAGCATAGCACTCTGCAAATATACACACGCGCGCACGCCGAAGCTGTGAGACTGATGATCTTCTCGCGCGCGCGCTGGTCGTCGATTGAAATGATGCGATCGCGCGTGTCTGTTATGTATGCGTTTGTGAAGCATGAACGCGGCAGCGGCCAGCTCAACATATTGTTTATTGTGTCACTGGCGCTGGCTGGCTGGCGATGACGCGCTTGGTTGCACGCACGCGCGAAACCGAAACCGCGCGCACGAAGAAAGGCGCGCGCTACAATATCAATAAACGCAGTATTCGGCACGTGTGTGCATAAATCCCCGGTGTGTGCGATTGTTCGGCGTGCGTCGTTCTGAGGAGCACAATGGGGCTCTTTGATGCCTGTGCTGAGCCGAGTGTTTTGTTAGCGTTCGCAGTGTTGACGGTTTGTGGGGCAAGTCGCACAACACGGGGTTGATGACGTGATCGCGCGCGCACGCGCCCTGGCATTCCATCAAGATCGAATTCGCCTTTGTGCATCGGAAAAAGATGAATCTGCGCGGCGACATTCCTCATAACAACGAATTGCATTCTCTCGGCGCGCGATTCGTTGGAAATGCATACCCGAGCCGAGCATGTCTCGATTTTTTCGGCACTCAACGATCGCACGGCCAGCACACCTAATGCAGCATAAATCGCGTCGCGTGTGGTGTCGAAATGTGTCGACGAACCCCGCGCGCGCAATTATGTAAGCCACAGCACGATTATGCGATCAACATCATTTGCGGGCGGACGCGGAAAAAAACGCTATCATTCCACTCGATCGTTTGTTATGGGTTAGATAATTTAAATTATGTGTGAATAATTTATGTGTTTGCGATATGCTAGATACGATGTTGAGCACCCACCGCTGCCCACACACAGCTGATAAATCGACTGCGTCGATCCGAACGGCGAACACGCGTGTGAGTATTACAGCCAAATACACACACATTTGCTACACATGACCTAACACACGAGCAGAGCGAGCGAGAAAAAAACCACACCACCCACATTTCTACCTTGAATCGACTCGCGCGCCAGCCAAAGATTCTCACAGTCGCGCGCGTCTTCGCGTGCCTAGACTGCGGCAGACTGCGGCCGCCACCGTCGCAAATTAATGTTGGCAATTAAAACAACCGTGCTCGGACGCGCGCGCGTGCGCTCGCGCTTGCCGGTTGCGCGTTGGTTTGTTTTTAATGAATGTTTATCACTTTCGCGCGCGCGCGCGCTCGCGAGAAGCATACGCTATGGTGCCGCGTCGTGTAATCTGTTGCCGGGAATCAGTGTTGACCTACCTACACATCCCACCGCCGCCGCCGCCGCGTCGTGGTCGCGCGACGCACGATTTACGCGCGTACACGATAAGCATACGTGCGCGCGCATGTGTGTGTAGCATAGCCGTCGTAGACACGCATGACACCCAGAGCGCGAGCGCACGAGCATACGTTGTTTGTTCGTTCGTATGCTGGCTTGGTTTGGGGTAGGTAAGTGCTGATCGAACGCGTTGCAGCAGCAGCAGCCGAGAGGTGTGAGAGCGCGCGATGTGTGCGGCAAGTTCACATGTATAGTGTACAGAACACGGCTCACACGAAGAGGTGTTAACAAGAAGGCGTGTGGCCGCGGCGCAGCATCGCAGCGCGACTGAGCATTGCATTCGAAGTGCTAGCTAGCTAGCACTGGCACTCTGCGTGTACGGTGTCAATCGATTTAATGTGAAATAAAATTTAATGATCGCTGGCTGGCTGTTGTGGGGCTGTTGGTGGTGGTGGTGGTGGTGCATTCGATTTCGCATTCGCACTGCTGCAATTGATGTTTATGCCAATGCCAAACGGCGCACAAACCGATCGTCGGGCGCACATCAGAAATAACTATACCAGGCATCGCTGTTTTAGAACAGTAAACAACTAAGAATTAAAATCAATTACCATAGCATTAATTGAAGCATTTGTCAATTGAATTATATAACATGGTACATTCATAATGCCGATGAGTTGATTTTCTATTTAACTAAACAAAGTTCGATTGACGAATATTCGAACTGTTGAACAAATTTACATCATACTACCCTGGCACATCAATATGAAACATTCAAGATATTGTTCTTATTTCACGTTTTGTAGGAAAGATAGAATTCACACCTAAATGTAAATGGATCAGTTTTGTTCCTTCAACATCATTCTATTGTATACGAAAAAATCATTGAACAAATTCTCAACATACGGTTAAGCGCGCCCAGATAAGACAGACTTTTCGATTTATTATACACACAATGCTCCAAGTTACTTCACTAACAAGTTGTGGCTTATCAAGCAATCCCCAAGAACGAATGTTTTGTATGGAAAGTTGAATTTTATATTGATCTCTATACAAAATTCACGTTTTTCGTGTTTGGTTAAGAGACCGTAACTTTCCACTGAAATTACTTAGAGCGATGTGTTTAATCTCAATCGAGAGATAATGAAATTATAAGAACGATTCCTTTTCATTGAAGAAATTTGAAATAATTGTCGTTCGATAGATTCTCCATATGTGAACGGAGAGACCTTTTTTAGGACGTACTCAGCCACATACAAGACTTCATTCCTAAATCAATCTGTCGACTTCAGTATTAAGTTCAATAAAGTCGTTGTATCGTCGATTGTATGAGTGTCTGATTGAAAGGCATGTGTCTTTTTCCACACAAACTTGATGAAAATAACATTAAAAAAGTCTGAAACTAATATTCTTGAAACTATATTCTTGTTGGGCAATAAAGATGGCAATTATGTGTCTACATTTTATTTGAGCCGTTTTATGCCGTGTCTAAAAAACATAAAAATAACATTCTAATGATTTTATCTCGCACCTCTCTTCATACGATTGTATATGAACAAAATGTAATCTCGAATCTTTATTCCGTTGTCTTTGTTCGTTTTCTCGCCTACGGCTTACAAAAATCTGCTCAACTACACACATAGAGATGTATATCTTATAAAATAGTAATATTGACTGTGTCCGCTTAAATGCCTCGGTACGAACGACGCGCCAGCACAGCGCTCACGGCATAGAGGAACGAGTTGGCCAGGCCCAGGATCTGCGGGGAAAAATACAGGGATGATATTATTTTTTAAATCCACTACCAAACACTCTCTCTTTTTCTCTCTCCACTCACCGACGCAATGAAGTACTTCTCGTACGCGCTGTGATGATTGTAGTCCTTCGTGGCGATCAGCAGCGCCAGCGAGGCGGACAGCAGCAGCACCACGGCCACCGAATGGTAGATCAGCTCGTAGATCGTCTGCGAGATGATGCCGCCGGTGCTCAGCGAGAACAGGCACGACACCAGCAGGCAGAACGTGCCGATCAGGAAGCTGGTGGCCATCAGCAGGAAGAACAGCAGCTGGGTGGGGGGCCAGGTGTACGACTGGTAGTACCAGGCGACCAGACCGACGCAGACGCCGCCGAGCAGCAGCTGCAGCAGCTTCAGCAGACCGGGAACGGTTTTCAGGTAGCCGGTGTTGACGATCAGCGTGGAGGTGGTGTGCGACATGGTGACGGTGCGCGTGCGCGTGGTGACGCTGTGCGACATGCTGGCGGCAGTTGGTGGTAGTTGGTGTTCGGTGGCTGTGAAGGAGATGAGATTGATAAGATTGAGAGTTGATGTGAGATGCATGGATTTATGGAATTTGTTGAAATGTACAAATAATTGTTCGGATCCTCAACGTTTGGCTGGATAGCAATCGTTCATGTTTCTTCGAGGAATTGATGCGGAATACGTTAAATGTTTTGAACAAAAATTTCGATGGAGCGTGCTGCGAGTTTAGAGGCGATGAGGCGAATCCCCGGTATGGGTGAGGGTTTTCTTCTAGAGCGCTGTGCTAGCTTCTTTAGAGCGCTGTGCTAACCACTTGGCCTCTGAACAACCCGAAATCGGTTATGAAATCGGTTCATATACAAATGAGTATATAAGGGAGTCCAAGACCCGTATCGGGTTGTAATGCCGATAAGCAAGCAAGCAAGTGTGGGCTGCTACCTATTCAGCCTGAAAACAGTTTACATATTAGATGCAATAGTGTCTCAAATATTGAGTTGAGAAAAAGTCGAGCGGCGCGATTTGCCTCACCCTCCCCTACTCTTTAACGGTCTTCACGACATATATAAATTGTTTCCCAGCGACCTGTTTCGGACAATTTTGAACAATAGTAGGGGAGGTTGGGGCAAATAGCAACCTTTTTGGCAACCTTTTGACATTTCTGGGGTAGCAACAAGGCTGAAGATATCTTTCGAAGACACACACTATGTTGTAGCCCACACATCTGACTACAACTTAGCCTGATAACAATTTAGATATAAGCTGCAATAGTGTCTCAAAAAGTTGAATAAAAGACGAGTGTCGCGTTTTGTCACACCCTCCCCTATGTTTAAAATAGACTGAAACTGTACGAAACAGTAAATTTAAGTTTGGGTAGGAAATTGGCAGAAAATCTATATCTCTAATACCGAATTTCAGCATTTGATATCTGTCCACTTACAACAAAAGACTACAACATGTCAGTGATCCTAATAATATTTTCTATCTTTAATAGAGGCGTAACTGGTCAGTGATCTCCAGAAAAGATTTACTTCGGACTGATCACAATATTAGTAAATGATATTCTTCGACATTTGCAGCATTTGATTTGATAGGATCGATATTACCATTTTATTCAATGAATGAATTCAACGCTTCAAGTATGGTGAATTTGAAGTCCTATGCCTAATGGTCTCTAGGAGCGACACGTCATGTATGTTGTATTATTAACTGCTGAGGTCAAGTGAAATGTACTTCAAATATGACTAACAAGTGAAATCAACACAGGGATTGATACCGAATCCGATTGATGCTTTCGAGTTGATCAATTAATAAAAAGCGGCCACAATTCAGTAAAAAATACACGATATAGTAATTTTTCAGTATACCAATGCTCGACACCTCGTCGCAAAAATATTTGGGAATGTCGAAAAGGGACAAGCACTTCCGTCCATTTTAAAGGTGTATTACATTAGACTGATTCATGGAACGCCTCAAAAGATGACCGGTTTTAAGGCCAGAAATATAGTCGAAAGTAGTAAATAGCATTTGAATAAGAATCATGTAGTCATTCCGTCACAATAAAGTCTCAAAGAGGACAGAAACGGCGTGCGTTGGTAATACATTACACCTAATATTACTGCATATGAAAAAACAAAACAACTTCCATAAATAATAATTTCACTCTGGTGCCAAAAGGCGGCTATTTATTCGGTCAACAACAATATGATAAAAAAGGGGTCACACATGGTTTGCAAGCGTATCGCGGTTTGGTTAGTTCAAGGTACGAAAAAGTTATACACAAATGATGATGATCTGATGATGTCTGGTGATGTCTGCCATCGATATGTTAAATACTGTGTTAAATACTGTGTTATGTTATGGACTTGTTTTTTTCACAAAGTAGCCCTCAAATGCCCCGGTACGATCGCTGCGCCAGCACTGCACTCCACAGATACAGCACCGCATTCACGCAGCCCAAAATCGCCGCCGTCAGATACGTTCCGAACACGCCGTACGCCCGATAGTTCTGCTTGTACTGCAGCACATGCACCAGCAGCCAGACGCTGGCCACGCCCAGCAGCAGCGTCGCCACCGCATGGTAGATCAGTTCCTGCGGCGATAGGGTTCAGGTTCCAAACCGAGCCGATCAGTCAGACGATCATGATCACGATTACACGATCACAGATCAGTTGGGCTGGAGACTTTGGCGCCGATGACAGAAGCGCTTTTCTGTTTTTGACAGCTGCGCCATCAGACATAAGCGCCGATGTACCGATGTTTCCGCCGATTTAAAGCCGTTTAAACCGGAGTTTCACGCTTAATCACAATATTTTACTCGGGTGGAGTTTTGTGATAAAATCTAGTTATAATCCCTTTGAGTCGGAACCGGAGTTTAACGTTTTTTTTTACTCTGAAGGAGTTTTAAGACAAAATCTAGTTATGATCCCTTTGAGTGTGGATCCGGAGTTTTACGTCGAAAGCCACTATTTTACTCGGGTGAAGTATTACGACAAAATTTAGTTGTAATCCCTTTGAGTCTAAAACTGTATGGGAACAAAAACAGTCGGGGCCATTCACATCGGCACTTATGTCTTGCGGCGTAGAATGCATAAAGCCATTGTTTCATAGTCTATTTTGACATCGGCGCTTCTGTCTCGGCACCGCAGCCATCCGCGCCACAAAATACTCACAAACAGCGTCTTCGCAATCAGGCTGCCCGTCGCCCACGACACCACCACCGACACCAGCAGACATGCGGTGCTGATCAGGAAGGCGACGGCCATCAGCAGGAACAGCGTGCTGGCCGTGTGTCCCAGCGCGAAGCGCTGATGGTGCCAGGCCGCCAGCGTAACGGTGACGATGCCGAGCAGCAGTTGGCTGAGCTTCAGCAGGCCGGCGGTGGTGCGCAGGTAGCCGGTGTTCAGGACCATGAGATTGGAGTTCTCGGTGGTGGTGGTGGTGATGCGAACGGTGTGCGCCATGGCGGTGGAGAAGAGGTGTGTCTGAAGTGTGTCTGAGCTGAGTGCTGAGTGGCGGTCTGAGCTGAGTGCTGAGAGGCGGTCTGAGCTGCGATTGGTTTGAGGTGTGACTGACTGTGAGATCGGGGCACTTCTGAATGAAAGGCAACGCCACGCGATTCAATATGACGCTAGAGATTTAATGGTGCGACGCGCGGGCATTACTGAGGTTGAGGTCGCCTTCATAAAGTATAGTTTATATGTTTGCAATGATGCAATGCGAAATGCATTCGAGGACGCGCGACGTCGTCGCGAAATGACTCAATCGAGCGGTGCATCGTCGGAAGTGCCGGAACACCCTGTATGCGTGATATCACAAACATACTGGTTCCACACACGACCACGCTGCGTCGAGCTGATGAGTCAGATTTTCAGCCTGGGTGTTGCTCAAACTCTCACACACGCCCGAAATCGCATATTCTGCTATAAATATCCCCATACACACCCATGCCAGTCCAACATCGTTGGACTACTGTAAATAATAACAAAGATTCGCGGCGGTTGCGCGTCGCAGAGCAAAGTGTGTGTAAACATTATCGCCGAACGGAATTAGGCCAGTAACCAGCAGCAGCGCAGCAGTTTCGGTTCCAGGGGATGAGAACAGATCTGAATCATCAGAAATATGTATTTTTGTACGATGCGATTGAATTTTTTTCAACAAAAAAAGAGTAGCGAGATGGAACTTCAGGCGAGGAACAAAACGAGGTTTGAAGGTGCTTGATGCCATTTCTCAAGTATGGTAAATGTGTGTATATCTGAGTTAAGCTGCACAATTGAATATATTATTAGCAAAGCCCGTCAGACGACAAGGCCTGGCTGCAAGTGAAGAAGCGGGCCTGAGTCCGAGTGAAGTTCCAATTGCTTTTTGCTGGAATATGTGCCAAAATGGCATAAGTAGCTGAGTAAGTTATAATTATTTATCCATTCAAGTCCTGAAGTCCTGAAGTTAAGGGAACATCATTATTTTCCTTTCGTTCTCATTATTTTACCTTTTTAGACCTTTTCGCCTTTTTTTTATTTTTCATTTTACTATTTATAGACAATTTTTACTCTTTTTTTCCCTCTCCAATTATTGTATAGGTCAATGTTACTGGTCAGTTCAGCTGTTTGATGAAAAAATCGCAAAAAGATCGTATTTTCTGTGAATTATTCTACTTTTTTAATATACAAAACACGTAATGCGGAAGATCAAATCTGATATAGTTTTAAGATCGAAAATAGCAACTAGAACCATTTTCTCGATCTTATCCAGTTATTTTTCGAAGTGTCATTAGGAAGTTATGTCATTATTTCTTGTTTTT
>JANTBZ010044528.1:0-11661 GCA_024741255.1 Exechia fusca
CACTGTCGACTCTCACATTCATACACACACACACACACACACACTCACACATACCATTCAGCATAAGGGGTACAACATGACATGCGCTCAGCGCAACAGGCAAATCATAAAGCTAATGTTTCTATAAAAAAAAATGATCTCGACATCCTCCACGAGGTGTACATGACAGCGTGCCGAAGCATCGACACATGTGGCATAGAGGGTTCCTCCTCCCTCCTCCCTGGTCCCTGCCAAATACGCGATCTTGCGCCGCTCAGTCCATGTAGATAGATCGAATGGTGTCCTTGTAGTACTCGGCAACAGCGTGGCGCCTCAGCTTGCCGGCAGCGGTCAGCATGTTGTTCTCCGGCGTCCACTGGTCCGCCACGACACGCACGGATCGAACGATTTCCTGCTTGCCGCGGCCGGCATGGATGGCGAACTCACGAAATGCCTCCGTCGCACACCGCTGAAACTCCGGGTTCTTCAGAATCGTGGGCCACTCTCCGTTGATGCCATGCTCCTTCGCAAACATCAGTGCCTTGCTCTCCGTCGTGCAGGCGATCGCGCCAATGTAGTATTTGGCCGGGTTCACCGGCACGCACACGCCATTCGGTACGCAGAGACTCACCTGCGCGTAGAGTGACTCGAGGTTCTCCATAGGGATGTACTCCCCAAGCGCATTCTTCGCCAGCGACTTGATGCGGCTGACGATACGCAGCCGGCCACGATCGGCAATCGCGCCGACGTCACCTGTGTGGAACCAGCCGTCCTCGTCCACCACCGCCTTCGTCACGTCGTCCTTCTTGTAGTAGCCCTTGAAGAGCATCGGCCCACGCAGGCAGATCTCGCCACGAGGCTCCGGCAGGTCCGTGTGCTTGTAGTCGTCCGTGTCCACAAGCTTGAACTCCACACACCGCTCCGGTTGCCCGACACAGAGCACCTCCTTGTCGCCGACGAGCTGCTTGGTGCCATTTCCGATCGTCTCCGTCAGGCCATAGCCCTGGATGAAGCCGCCAATGACGACATTAAAGAAGCTCTGCGTGACGGAGCTGACGGGGCTGCCACCGCCGAACATGCTCCGCACGCGGCCACCCAGCATCTGCTGAAAGGGTGCGAAGACGACCCTATCCCAGAACGGCGTCTGTACGCCTTGAAACATGTACCGTGCGCGTGAGGTGATGGCGTGATCGAAGATACACCGCTCCAGCGAACCGCGCGGAGCCAGGCTCGCCTCCATTGTCTTCATGTAGTTGTCGAAGATACGCGGGACACCGACGAGGAGGGAGGGCTTGTACTCCACCAAGTCCCCGGGTGGTTGCGCATAGGTGTTCAGCATCGTGCGCGGGTGACCAAACCCGATCCAGCACCCACGCGCCAGCGACATCATACACATCACGAGCTCAAAGATGTGTGAGAGGGGTAGAGACGCGACGTAGCACTCATCCGGCTGCAAGGGGCCTAGCAGCTCCTTCCACTTCTCGCCCATCCCACGCGTACCGGCCGTGATACTGCCAAATGTGTGCAGCACCCCCTTCGGCTCCCCAGCCGTGCCGCTCGTGTACATGACCAGCGCGAGGGCGTCGTTGTCGCTGGGCATCGCGACAGATGTATCGGATATGGAGCCATCCCGAACCACGTCCTCCCACGCCTTCAGGGACATCCCCTCCGCATCGACGCCGGCCGGAAGGCGGCCTAGGTAAATGAGAATCGCATATGGCATAGCACCGCGTCGCATCATCGCGATGAGCGACGGCACCCGTTCCCCTGCCGTGACGATGGCGGCGCAGCTCGTCTCCTCCAGCGCCTGCGCCAGTGCCTCCTCACCGAGGTTCGCAAACACGGTCGTCAGAACCATGCTCTGTGACCACACACCATAGGCCGTCACCAGCCACTCCCACCGTGTCTCAAGGTAGATGCCGACCTTGCAGCCGGTGGTGATGTCCATCTCACGCAGGCCACGGCCAAAGTGTGCGATCGTGCGCCACGCCGTGTCGTAGTCGATGTCGCGCGTGGCATCGAAGAATGTGACGTTGAACTTGCGTTCCAGCCCGCTCTCCGGGTCCTTGACGAGCTCGTGCGTGACGCGCAGGACCGGGCGATGGGCGAAAGCGCGCTTGTTGCCGCGGCTTTTGCAGAGCGACTCGAACTTCTGCACAAAGTTCGGCCCGTTGTACCACTCGTTCTCCAGTCGACGGTGCATCGCCTGGGAGACCTTGGCGTGGCGGTAGATCGGGGTGCCGTTGCATCGCTCCGTCCCCTCAATCGCGATGTTCTCGTCGCCTAACTGACGGTAGCGCATCGCGCGCGGGTCCGGCACGACGCGGCGCGCGTTCGCCTCGTCCATCAGCCCATCATGCCCAGTTCGACCATCAACACGACGACCACCTCAATGACCGCCAGCACCATGTCCTCCTCGTCGGCCTCCTTCATCAGCGACGTCACTCTCAAGCTGGCGCGCAAGAACTTCCGCACCTTCGGCTACGCCGCCTTCGAGGAGGAGGTCCTGAGCGCCGAGCAGATCCAACAGATTCACAGCGGCTGCAATCCGTTCGAGCCAAAGTTGCCCAGCGCTTCTACCTCACTCTCGGCCTCAGCCAATCCCACCGCCCTGCTCGCGTCGTCCGTTTGCACCTCCGACGACGTCGTCTCGCTGGCCTGCGGCAAAGAGTTCGGCCTCGTCCGCAGCTCGGCCGGCCGAGTGTACATCTACGGCAAGGCGGCCGCCCTGGGTCTCAAGTCCGTCGGCAAGGCGCCCTCGATGCGACCGACCGAGGTATGTGTGTCCAAGGCGTCGCAGATCGTGCACGTGGCCATCGGCCACGATGGCATCCATGCCGTGCTGCTGGCCGACGATGGCAGTGCGTTCTTCGCGGGGACGGCCCGTCGCGGCGAAGACGGCGATTCGACGAAGAATCGGCGTCAGCCCAAGGCCTCCAAACCGAAGCGGCTGGCCAAGATGGAGCAGCATTGGGTGGTGGATGCGGCCTGTAACAATGGGACGTCGGCGTTTGTGACGCGAGCGGGGCGGCTGGTGATGTTTGGCAAGGATACGGCGCACTGTTCGGCGGAAGGGGTGGTCACGGCGTTGATGGCGGAACATGTGGTGCGGGTGGCCATCGGTAAGGCGCATTGTGTGGCCGTGACGGCCAAGGGCCAGGTGTTCACGATGGGGCTGAACAATAAGGGGCAGTGTGGTCGGATAGCGCCACCGGTTCAGCCACACGCCCAGCAACAACAAACGGCCCATCGAGTCAAGGCTTCGGCCGCTTCCGAAATGGTCACGACGCTCTCGCCGAAGAAGTCGCTTCAGGCAGCGAAGGAAATGGATACGGCGGAGCAGCAAATGTGCGACGTCGACGAGCACCACATCGAGCAGGGCCAGTGCCGGGTGTGCCGGTTCTGTCGCGAGTGTACGGGGTACAATACGTCGTGTGTGGTGTCGCAGATGGTGGAGCGGGAGCTGCGCGAGCCGGGAGCGAATTGTGCGTGCGGGAGGGGAGAGGCTGGGTGTCGGAGGTGTGGAGCGTGCGCGACGTGCGTGGCGGTGCAGGAGCATGAGGCCAGCGGTGGAGTGGGTGAGTGGATTGTCAATAAATCTGATAGTTTGAGTCTAGCGTTTTAAGACGGTCCTAGACAGTCATTTGAACACATTTTGGTCTTACTTCTGGACAAATACGCTTCTGTGTTTAATCCAACATGTATTTCTTCAAATTCCTTCAATGAAGCTCTAGTTCGAATCAGTCTTTCACCTGGATTGACTGAACAGAAGATTTTCGATTTTCCTTTCTTATCCTTTCATTAATTTCTCGTTATTATTTCTTCTCACTTCCTTGCCACCCCCCCCGCCGACAGACCTCACATTCGAACAAAAATTACTCTCCAACGACATTCTAGAATCTCGCGAACCGGGCTCCTTCAACTTCCTCCTGCGCCATCGCAACAAAGCCGCAGCCCTCCTGAGTCGCCAGGCAGCCTCCGCCGCATCGGCCTCTGCCCCGGCTTCCGCCTCTGCCGCTGTCGCCGCAACCGCATCCACCTCGTCCACCATCGATCTATCGGACGGCTCCAACGGCGGTCCGGAGGCCTTTGCCGCCGCCGTTCGTGCCGCCATTCCGCCGAGTTCCCACGACGCAACGCTCGACGCTCCTCGCGTGGCGCCCCTGCCGCCAGACCGCCTCAAGCTGCCCTCGGACAGCCCCGTCGTTCAGGTCTCGTGCGGCCAACATCACACCGTTGCGCTGACCTACTCGGGCGAGTGCTTCGCCTGGGGCAGCAACCAGTACGGCCAGCTGGGCACCGGCAATCTGCAGGCGTACACCTATCCGGTGCGGGTGCGCGGCACCGATGGCGTGGCCTGCCTGCAAGTGGCGGCGGGCGCCAATCACACGGTGGTGCTGACGGCCAGGGGCGAGGTGCTGACCTTCGGCAGCTGGTCGAAGGGACAGTTGGGCCGGACGCAGGAGGAGGCGCAGCAGCAGCAGAAGGTGGTAGCTGAAGCGGCTGCAGCTGAGGAAGCATGTGGTAAGCTTGCCGATGAAAGGCAGAAGTTTCTGTGGCATTGTGAGCCGACGGCGGTGGCGGGTCTAGGACCGGCTTTCGGGAAGAAGGTGACGTGGATTGGGGCGAGTGGTGACCAGACGTTCATGAAGATCGATGAGAGTTTGATAACGGCGGCGATGCTGTCGCGGGTGTCGGTGGTGGCGGACAAGCAGACGATATGTGAGTATTTTGGTGGTGTTTTGAATTGTAACGGTAGCAATTAGAGTGTAGTTTTTTATTCGACGATCATACATTTTATTCGTTGTTAGTGCTAGGTGCTAGTGATAGACGTCGTCAAAATGGCTGAGGCGTAGAGCGCTTACCTTCACGTGCTGGGTAGACTTAAACCTACTGGTTGACTCTTGACCTCTCTCTACGAGATCTGTCATCCGCTTTTTCAAACTCACTAATTTCTCCTAAATCTCGAATTCACCCATCTTCCCTCCTCAGTGCTCATGCCCCAGCTGCCCCTCTCATTCGGCTGTCTCGCCATCAGCCGACGCGACGGCACCAGCATCGTCCACACCGCGGACCAAATCAACTTCACACCCTACATCCAACCGTCCGCATCCGAACCGTCCCACCAGTCCCAGGCAACCGCCGCCCTCGCCCGTCTCGCCAGTGCCGACCAATGCAACCAGAACGTCCAAAACACAGCAGCAGCAGCATCGGCACCAGCCGGAGCGGCCCCCGCAACGCCTCTCCGCCAGCTGCCCGCCGCCACGGCGGCCGGCCGAGCGGCCGTCGATCGCATGTCCCAAAGCGTCCATGAGGCACGCAACCAGATCTTCGACAGCGATCAACAGCGCAATCATCAGCGCGAACGAAGCCAGAAGCGCACTCGCAAGCACTCGGAAGCCAGCAGTGTTCCGAACACCTCAAGCGCTTCGGCGGCGTCTGCCGCCTCCGCCGCTTCTGCCCGGGCCTCCGCTCGCCATCACCAGCAGCCCGCTCAGCACGAGTTCGCCATGGACCCCAACTACGGCGTCCTGTGGTCCTTCGATGGCCAGACGGCGACGCTTCGCTGCTACAATGTCATCGCTTCGGATGCGCCGGCGGATGCCAAAGACGCCGCAGAACCAACCGATGATGAAGCTGCGTCGGTTGACGAACCTTCGGCAGCGGTTCGCACGATTCTGTCCGCCGAGCTGGCGCTCCCAGCGACCGGATCCGCAGCCTCATCGCCAGCCAGTTCGGTGCAGATCACCCGAACGCAGGCGGCAATGAACATGCTGGCCTGTCTGGACATCCTGGCCTCGGCCGCACCGGACTCGATGCCCGGCTGCTTCGAGCCAACGGCTGCGGAAGCCGACGGCAGCCGGGCAGAAGGCGCTGAGGGCGCCGGCGCTTCGGCGCCCGAGTCCTATCAGCTGGTGACGCGCTTCGACAACTTTGGCGGCGGCTGGGGCTACTCGGGTCACTCGGTGGAGGCCATCCGATTCTCCGCGGACACGGACATCATTCTGTATGGGTTCGCGATGTTTGGCGGACGCGGGGAGTACACGTGCAAGTTGCGGCTGTACGACATCAGTTCGGATGTTGGACCCGCCGTGGACGAGGACGAGGGCCAGTTGCTGTGCGAAACGGATGACATTCCGTACGAATGCCCGGCACGGAGCAAGTACAATATCATGCTGCCGAGGCCGGTGGCGGCGGCGGCCGGCAAGTGGTTCCTGGTGTGGGCGCGGATTTCGGGGCCGAGCTCGGATTGTGGATCGGCCGGGCAGGCGCAGGTGACGACCGAGGATCAGATTGTGTTTACGTTTGCGACGGCGAAGAAGGCGAACAATGGGACGGATGTGAATTCGGGACAGATTCCGGCGGTGTTGTATCGGGTGCAGACGCCGGAGGCGGCCAGATCGGCGCAGGTGAGTGAAGGTGGCTTGTTTGGTCATCTTATCCTTGAGTAGTTGGGTTTATTTTGAAGGCTAGAACAAGGTCTTCAAAATATACCCAACTACTCAAGTCTCCGGGATAATGAAGACGTTACTTAGCTCCGAGTCTTCAGCTCTCAGCACTCTCAGCCTTTCCTGCAAGTGTTTCTACAACTTAGTTTGGCCTTTCGTTAGTCCCTGGAAGCGCTTCAGGTGAACAAACTCATACCTGAAGGACATTTCTCAACTTATTTCTCAACCGTTTTTTTCTCCTCATCTCAGGCCGACTACCTCGCCAGCGCCGCCGAAGCCGACCCGGTCTGCGCCATCAGCCGTCGCTTCGCCAGCGGCGGCTCGCGCGACTGCTTCGTCAGCCTCGTGCGCCTCCTCGGCTGGGCCTGGCAACAGTTCAAAGCCACCCTCGTCGAACTCAACCAACACACGACGGCGCCTCATCATTCGTCTGCCCATGCCCAGGCCCAAGCGCAGGCCCACACCCAGGTCCAACTCAGCCGCCTGGTCTACATCTGTCGGGCCTCGCTCCGCCTGCTCCGCAAATACTGCAACGAGATCTACCCCAGCGATGGAGGAAAATCCGCGCAGAAACAGCAAGATCAAACCAAGGATTCGGAAGCAGCTGTCGGCGAAACCCAGATCTACGTCCTCAACCAGGGCCCCAAGTCAGCCACCTCTGGCGGAGCCTCCAAGTTTCTGATGGGCAGCTCGATGGACGCCACCACTCCGACGGCCGAACGACTCGCCTTGCGGCGCTGCAACATCGAGAACCTGCAGTTGGCCGAGTGTATCGGCGACGTTCGAGCTCTTCTCACGCAGATCTTGTGCGACGAGGTTCCAGCTGCCGATGGCGGCCTGGACGAGCTAGCCCATACCACAGCTCAGCGCATCTTCGACGAGTGTCACACGACCTTCCTGGCCTGCTTCAATGTGTTCTATCCGACGGCTACGCTCAAGTGGCAGGCTCTGTGCGATCTGTTGGCCCAGGATGGAGGGGATTCGGGTACTGGTACCTCCGCGAACCAACGCAACTCCACAACTGGTAAAACCACTTCAACACGCCTTCTCTCGGCCATCGTCGGAGGGCTGTGCAGTCCGTCCGTCCAGCTTCGGCACACCTTCCAGTTGGGCTCCTATCGGGACGCCTGTCACGCCTCTTCGATGGTCCTTTCGACCTCGACGTCGATGGCCGCCTCGGTGGTGGCGCCTCTGGCGACCGCCAGCAAATCGATGGTCAGCCCATCGGACAACAGTGGGCTGCCGATGCTGACGAGCGCCGAGTTGCATCAGTATCCGGTGCTGGTGGAGCAGATGATCTACAGGACGCAGCAGGAGAAGAGTGGACGGACTGGAGCTGGAGCAGGTGCGGCCAATTGGACGTTCGCCGACGTGCTGCAGCGGCTGCTGGAGATCATTGCGCAGCCGGTGCGCGCCCGCATCGAGAACATTTGCAACCGGGGATCGTTGTACACGTCGGGGACGTCGGGGCAGCTGTTGCCGTTCGATCGGTGGCACAATCAGCGGTTGTTGGACGGCTGCTGTGCGCTGCTGGCGAGAGTGCTGGCGGAGATTGTGCACGAGTCGAGGTTGGGTGGATTTGGAGGTGGGATTGGGGCGTTGGGAGCTGGGGCAGGAGGAGGAGGAGGAGCTGGTGCGATGTTGACGGTGAGTTTGAACATTTCTATAGAAGTCTACCACAACGATTATGTTATACTTCAGAATATCAAGACAAATCTCGAGTATAAGATCTTCTTTCTGAATTCCTCTTGATATCAACTATCCCATCATCCCATCTCCACAGGCCAACGGCGACGACCCCGCCTCCGACGATTCCGCCACCTGCACTGCCCTGTCCCGCACCCTCCACCAAACCGCACCGCGTTTCGCGCGCACCGACGCCAGTCGCACCTGGAACACCGGCAACTTCGGTCCCGATGCCGTCGGCTTCACCGTCTCGCGCTCGGGCGTCTCACTGGCCGGCTGCCTGGTCTACTCCGGATCCGGCGTCTACGAATACCAGCTAGAGCTGCTCTACGACACCGTCGATGAGCTGGCGCTCGGTGGCCGCGCTCTTGGAGCGGATGCCATCGCGTTGGGTCGCGCTGCCGGCGGAGCTGGAGGCAGTGGAGTCGGCGGACTGGGCGGCTCCGGCGGAGCGCCCGGCTACAGCAAATGGGAGACCCTGGAAACGGTGACGGGTGCCTACAATCAGGACTCGGTGGTCAACGACATGGCGGCCATCAAGTTCGATCGGGCGGTGCCGCTGCACGAGGGCGTTCGCTATGCGCTGCGCTGGTGCGCCCATGGAGCGCGCACGTGCTCCGGCGATGGCGGAGCGGCCGCCGTCCGGGGGCCGTGTGGCGTCACGTTTGCCTATCAGCCGTGCGACCTGAGTTTCAATGGGACGACGACGGCTCGAGGGCAGTTGCCCTGCATGCTGTACTACAGTCAGCCGGTGCAGATGAAGGGAGGCGCAGCGGCTGGCGGTTGCGGAGGGGGTGAGTTTGGCGATCAGGGGCTGGGTGAGCAGCAGGCTCGAGATGCTGCGCTGCAGATAGCGGCGGATATCGGGAGGAAGTGCGCCGATCTGTTGGTGCTGGCGAGGAATGCGTTGGCTGGAGGCGGAAGTGGAGGGACGTTTGGACAGCCAGCTGGCGGTCCGGCTGGGATGTCGGGGAATGCGGGGCATCTGCAGACTGCTGGTTCGGGATCGTCGCCCAGCGAGAAGTCGGTGAACTCGTCGAATAACACACAGACGATCGATTCGGAGCAGAATATCACGCCGATCGAGGAGCATCTGGACATTGGGTTTGCGGGAGCTACGGCGACGGCGGCGGTGAATGTCGGAGCTGGCGGAAGTGGAGGAACGGCTGTAGTTGAAGCAGTAGCCACCGTCGATCGGTCGGCAATGCCGAGCAGTTCGACAGCGTCAGCCGGTGGAATCTCCTCCGCTCGTGATCACTTTTCCAAGCGCATCGAGAGCTTCTCCAAGGGCATCATGGAGACGCTGAAGTTCGGCGACAAGCGCGGCGCCCCTTCGAACAATCCGTTCGAGTACGAGATCGAAATCGGAGCGACGGAGATCCAGGAGAAGGAGGCCGAACAACTTCATCGACCGACGGCAATCGCGGCTCGATCAGTCTCCAACGGCAACGCGGGCGACAGCGATCAGATGGAGGAGGCCTCGCGAAGACTTCAACAGCAACAACAACAACAAAATCTCCACCAACGACACCGGCCGCGTCGGCGCAGCAGCAGCTTCTCGGAAACGGACGATGGCACCAATGGCGAGCAGCAATGCGCCGAAACTTTGCGCCTGTTCGACAGCCGCTCGGCCAGCATCTTCCACAAACTCCTGCCTCTGGCATGCGCGCACATCGGTCAGCTGGCGGGCAGCGATCCGAAGAGCTCGGTGCAGATTCTCAGTCTGATCAGGGATCTGCTGCCGCACATTTCGGCACTGAATCAGCTGTACGCCAGCAAGGAGGAACAGACGGCGCCAAATGCACCAAATTCGGCCACCTCGGCGAGTAACATCTTCAGTAAGGACCTCGATGAGGCCAAGCAGCATCTGGCCGATTTGGCGACGACCAGCAATCACTATTGCATCGTGGAGAGTGATCACCCGTACAGGAGTGGATCGATCAGCACTTTCAGAGTGCGTTTTCCTCCAACTGTTCAGTGGTTCACGATCGAGTTCGATCCGCAGTGCGGGACCGCCCAGCCAGAGGACCGGCTGATTGTGCGGATTCCGCAGCAGTTGCGTCAGGAGCAGGTGGCTACGAAAAGCTCGGTTCCTACCACCAAACCGACAGAAGACCCCAACGAGTCTCGCTTCTCGGTCTGCCGCAATGCGGTGATCCAAACCGAAGCTGCGGCGCCGTTGCCCGACGATGATCGCGACACCACCCGGCCAACTTGCGTCGTTCGGCAGTTCAACACCTCTGGCGCCTGGACGCAAGCCGCCCTGGCGCTGCCCGGCAACAGTGTTGACTTCACCCTGGAGACGGCCACTCATTATGCCCGCGATGCGCAGGCCAATCGCTATGGATTCCGGTGCCTGATCGTGGGCTACGAGAATCCAACGGCCGCAGCGGTTCAGCAGCAGATTCCCGACGAGAGGAGCATCGCCGGAGCGGCCGCAGCCGCCGTTTCGATGGCGGGCAACAACAACAGTGGGCCGGTGGGACAGCAGCAGCAGCCTGGTTCTCAGCTGGCGCCCAAGAACGCGTGCCTGTCGTGGCTGGAGTGTGAGCTGGCCTATTTGGGCGGCATGTGCTCGGCGAATCTGATGCGCCGGGATCTGGTGTTGCCTGGCGATGCGGCGGCGGCGGCTTGGAATGCTTTCGGGGCTGAGGATCAGGTGACGAGTGTGGAGGATGCGCTGCAGACGCACGGGTCGCTGCTGTCGAAGGGATTGGCGCTGGCGGATTCGGTGCTGACGGTGAATCAGGCGCTGGACACGTATTTGCCGATGGGGTGAGTTGGGGTTTGGATTGATTCTGAGATGGGTTTGATCTATAATATGATTGGAGGTTATATTTCCGGTTGGACGGACCAAGTCGATATTTTGTTATTTGATTCGGATCTACATAGTTTTGATTCCGATTCATGTTTATTTTCACCTCTACAACGAACTTCATGCATTGTAGGAAGTGATGAGATATGTGTTGATTGATCTACTCTGTGATGATAAGCTTCGATTGATTTCGGTCGGATTCGAATTTCGTTGAATATTGACGAATCGTGCTTCAGTTTGAAGGATCAAATCTAGAGATCTGCTCTGATAAATTAATATGATTCGGGCATAGCAATGAGCTGAATTGGAGGATGGGTTAGGATGATATTGATATTAGACACTTGTGATCTGGCTCAAAGATAGCTCTGATAGATTCATTATTATAATATAAGGTTGGTTTGACGGACAAGCAAATGAGCTGGATTGGTGGATGGGATGGGATGATTTATGTGATGCCCCTTGGAGGAACATAACTTAACTCGTTTGATATTGACGATTTGTATTCCGCCTCGAAGGATCTTTGCTATTGGGTTTTGGCTTGAGGAAACATAACTTGGTAAGAGATTCGATTGATTGATCGCAATGAGATGGATTGGAGGATGGGATGAGATGATGTTGATATTGGACAAAATGTGATCCGGCTCGATGAACCACATCCTGAAATCAGCTCTGATAGATTCATTAGAGTCTGATGTTCGTTTGAAGGACAACCGAATGGGTTGGATGATGCTT
>JANTBZ010044539.1:0-11659 GCA_024741255.1 Exechia fusca
AGAGGAGGCCAGACGTACCCTTGGGTCACCTATCGTAGTTGCACTCCTGGAACTATTTCTAGAACGGTCAGAACCTACCCTACTTAGTGTAACCCCACAACCCCCAAAAATACCTTCTAGAAGCCCAAGAATTGTAATAATGGGCGATAATTGAAAGCTGGATTTCACGACAAAAATCTTAAATCAGTCGTCTCGGAAATTATGAACTACACTGTACGCTAATTGAATGATGGGAATGACTATACAAATTTCCAAGATTGAGTTGAGTGTCCTAAATCGGAATACGTGATAAAAAATCAAGTTAACAAATGCAATCTCGAGATATGGCTGTTAAAATTGGTCAAATTGGAAAACTGTAGTTATCTTACATATTAACGCTTATCTTTCGTCATAGCATACTTTCAGGTGTTAAATCCATATTTTATCAAAGCCAGTTGAATTTTAAACATGTTGTTGATGTAAAAGGCTTTCCTATGATGATTAGTTCAGGCACAATTGACGAAAGTATCCTGTTGTTTGCGCTTACACATATTCATTCTTTTTTCCTTATTATCGCGCGACATCGAGGGCTATGAAGATGAAGATGAATTGAGCCGCCTGAGCCCCTACCTGGATCCGCCACTGTTTATATCTATATCAGAATTAAAATTGCGTGCTAAATGCTCAACCTGCCTATCCTGATAGATATGCCAACGTGTTACTATCAATCCTTTTCTTGTGGCAAGTTCGAACTGCCGACGTTTGAAGTTTGAAAATAAATTTCTGAATTGCTGCAACCATTTCTGTGAAGATAGCTATGTTCTAAGAAATGGTGTATAGTCAACGTATAGTCGAAAGATCTTGACTTCCATTTCATTCAATATTCCTAAAAGCAAATTATCAATAATACCAGCTACATGCTAGTCAAGTCCTTTGCCCAACGTTATTGGGAAGGTGCCAATACACATGTTGTGTTGCAGATAATCGTGAGAACCTATAAACTTGATGGGAAAATGCAACCTCATATTATGAACAACACAACATATTTTTAAAGTATTAAATTTCCAAACATGTTGATAGATGAATGTACTCAGATGAATGGTTTTAGACAATTTCGGTCGAAAAGCTCGCAACACGGAACCAATGCATGTTGATGCTACACAAATATGTGCATTTTTCAATGGTCCTGAAATAAACGAATCTGATGGTTCGATTCATGGCCAAAAAATCGTGCCTGCAATCATGCCGAGTGCCAGCAAAAAATGTGCAAATTCATGCAGTCGATTCAAACTTACTCAGCCGACATCCCAGATCACCCCTTTTGTGTTGTATAAATGTAGGTCCATATGGCGATGCAAGGGCAGCGCAGCTTCAACTTCAACGCCAGCCGTGCATGTAACAATTATACGAGAACCGAGAACCACATGCAATGCACAGCGTGCAGAGAGTCGCTCAACGTCGCTCGACCACGCACACATAGAAGTTTATCGTCTGACTCTCGACAGCCAACATGCTCTGAACAGAAATGGCCGATATATGCACATTTTGACTGTATTTTTTCCAGTGAGCAGTATTCCGTGTAGCATGTGGCAATAGTAATGTGTGTGCGGGCTCAATGCAATTAGGAACACTCATGTGGCTCAGGTGTAATGATGCAAGCTATGCTAATGAACGACGTGATGTTCATTAGATACAAACATATACGATAATGGATATAATGAAAATATACAATACCAACCAAATACACTGAAATATTTCAAATTTACGTCAAGAGTCGAAATGATTTTGC
This sequence comes from Exechia fusca, assembly GCA_024741255.1. Lineage (NCBI taxonomy): Eukaryota > Metazoa > Arthropoda > Insecta > Diptera > Mycetophilidae > Exechia > Exechia fusca. Next base: position 1,769 of record JANTBZ010044539.1, read on the forward strand.
ATTGTCTGATAAAATTAAATCAAAATGCACATTCAATTTCCCTGTCTATCTAATTTTTTCGTACTTCTAATTTTCTAGTACAATTTTTTAACAGGCTAACCTGTTCAAAATGTAGCAATTAGCTATGGGTTTCAATTTGTCGAAGTTTTCATCCTCGCTTTAGTTCGAAAGCGCTCACATTCTGTAGCCAAAAATAAGAGCATAAAATATGCAATCAAGGTGTAAACAAGAACCTCTGTGAAGTCCAACAACCACCCCAACCCCCTCAACCGAAACACACACTCATTTATTCACAGACATATTTATGCATCCGCAGAACAAATACAAAGTTATCGCAACTCTTCGAGACACAGAGATTTTATGACTTATGTTCGCAGCGGTCATAAAGTCTCGGACTGATACCTTAGTAGGCCCAACTCTCGCTTGCGTTTTCGATGTGTGGGTGTTGTGTGTATTTTAGTATCATGTTTTTTTTCGAGGCATTGCGTCCGCTCTGTGTGGTTTATGGATCCGGGTTCCACTCGAACGGGCGTGCGAATTATTTTATGCTGGATCGACAAACATATGCGTCTGAGGCCGAACGTTGGGATGCTTATCACTCCTAGCGGACGAAAAGTTCGAGCTCATTCAATCTCATATGCATAGAATAATTTATTCAATCCAATGCTTCTTGATGAAATATGGATCCTTGTGAGCTTGTGGCGTATAGACTTTATTATTGATGACCGAGTTCGTCGAATTGTTAATTCGTCTAGAAATTTAATTTCAGTATAATTAGGCAACATAAAATCGTTCTTGTATGTGAATGATATAAATATGATATTGTTTTTATTAAGGGAAAATCTGCCAGTGTTCTTGTTGAGTTATTCCGCACTGGACCAACGCCTGGCATCGATTACGTTGTCGTTATTATATGTTCATCAATTTCGATTGACTGAAAGAAAGTCGTGGTGATGAGTTTATTTGTTCTTCCGGCATCATCAAAAGACGATCGTAATCTCGAAATTGTCGAAAAATAATTTTGATTTGTTGACCAAAATTTGAAATTTTGCGAAAATACTGTGTTCGGAATGTTTTTAACGTATTATAAAGTAATCGATTTTTTCATAATAGAGTCCTATAAAACTTGGATATAATAGAGAGGTTCAGGTGTATTACTTTCAATCGATAAGAATTACACAATACAGTGGAACATCCCAATGCAAGTAACTCTATATGTCGGAAAATATGTTCAGCCGGACAATTTGTTCGGTCCCGAGAACCTGATTTACTAAATTTCGGCTTAAAAATAGGACAGAAATTTGAACGAAACTAACCCAATACACATAACGTTTATTTTCATAAAAAGACGTTTATTCGAAAAATTCCCATCACGTTTTAACATTGCAAATATCAATCTCATCTCTCATATACACACTACTATACACAACCACTATGCAAACTGTGCTTGGATCTTAGATTGTTGCCGGAAGGGCCGGCATTCAGTGCGAATATCCAATAATCTCGTGTAGCATGTGGTGTAAAAAGCAGACTGCTCGATGTCCATTATTCCCAGGTCTCGTCCCATAAGCCCACGCAATAGATTCACGCAACCATGCCAGAGAGTGTGCTCTCGTACACTTCAAAACCGCTATTCCGTAAGTGCGTTCATGCTGCGGTTGCCGCATTGTGTCCATAGCGTTTCGTACGTGCTATGTGGTCATTATGTGCGAGTGTGTGTAACATGTGTCTAGAATGCGTATTATGTGATCCGCAGGGTTTTTGCGATTAGGTCGTTGGTTCTATCGTTTTTTGATAGTGTTCGAAAATGCTTCTCAAAACATTATAAAAAGGCATATACTGAATTGTACATAATGTTCATATGCGTAAGTCCTTGTTCATTATAAAATTGTGTCTGAACTCCAGCAACATACTGCTACATGCTATTGTGCCACATGGCTAAGCAAGTGAAACGCGTATCTCGGCCATAATGAATAAATGGGATTTTCGTTTGATGATCCCATGAATTTACTGCGCAACATAAACATAACTAATTGGGTTATCATTAGGGTGGCTGCGAAGAGTGTGTCAACGGAATGTGCACGAGCTGGAGAGGAACCGCGAGTCTGGCAGCGATTTAATTAGTTTCTCTGTCTGGGCTTAGCAATCACAGCATAATTCAACGAAATTCACTATGCGAAAATCGATCATCATAAAGAAGGAACGTTTTAGAGCCCTATAATATTAGCCACTGGAAAAAGGGTAAAGAAACCATGACAACGGTTAAAATTATATTTGATTGGACAATGGCATTACATGTTTCTCACATTGCCAGTAGAGTCTTGCGTATATTTTATGATTCAGAAATAATAATAGTGACAATAGGGAAAATATGGTGTAACCACTAAAAAAGCAGACTACGCAAAAAGGAGAAAAAATAGTAGGTGGTTACATATGTTCTGTAGGATGATTTGGAAAAATAGTGTTTTTCTTTTAACTTCCGGACCCTGATCATAATCCACGCAGTCGTATTTCGATGATGAGAAAACGTGTGAGAATGAATGTTCGTGTTTTACAGTGGAACTAAAAACTTTTTTGTATTTCAATAGGTTTGTCAACGCAAATTTTGTATTGTTTTATATATGATTTAAATATCATATTTGTATTTTGTGTAACTTTGAATCGATTGTCTAATACTATCAAGATCATTTTTCAGATTAGACCCGCTTAGAGATTACGGTTACGCACACATTTCACAGACTGCACCTCGCGAATCCATCATCGACAACTTATCGTCAGACAATCGTAAGTTCTGCGTTGATTTGTCTGTGTGAGTTAATTTAATGCATCGTGCCGATGCTCATTCGACACTCGAATCGCGTGCGTCGTTTTATTATTTTTCTACGGTTGAGCGCCACTCAGTTGGGTTCGAAGAATTGCGATGGACTGCGCAACATCAATCGCTGTGCGTTAGTCTATGCTGGTCTATTGTGTCGTATATGTGGTGTAGGTGCAGCCAAACACATCAGTGTGTGCAATTCTGGCCGGCCTGTCGGGACGCCCAGAACTGTGTCAGTACACTGTTCCAGTGATAAGGGTCAGCCTCGATGTAGCTCGATATAAAACACTATTGCGTCCATTTTTACTGTGCGCAATGTGCGATGTGTCAGAGCCGAGTGTCTACATTGTCATTCACGTTGTAATGCGATTCGTGGAAGAGAATAGAGTTAGGTTAGGCTTTGAGCAGAAACCAATAAAATGCGTCTGATGCACTGACGCATTATATTAGTTTTTGCTCATGTATCAGGGTAAAAAGTGTACATCCTGATGCCCTGTTTAAAATGATGTTTTTAAATTCATACAATATTCAATACACATTTGTAGCCAACCGTGAACTGCTGAGCTTTAATTTAAAATCGAGAAAAACGCTACTAGAGTCTTACTAAAAATATAATACTCCATGCTCCGTCCAATTTCAACATCTATGAAAACGTGACCACACAGAAATACGAACACATTTCGAGAAGAGAGAATTTTATAATTTCATTTCACGCTGCGATTGACGATTTTGATCGGACTTGTTAGCTCTATCGATAACAAATGGAATTGGCTTGCTTCGGGCGGATAGATAATTACTTTTCTCACATAGCAGTTAGAAAAACTGTTAAGAGGTTGAAGGAGGAATCAACTTCTTTTGAATCGTAACACACTTCATCTGAAATAACACTCCTAATTTATGAATGTGAAACGCGATGCGGAACACGAACAAATGAACTAATTTCATGATTAACATTTGGAACATTTATTCCGAGCCTGTGTTGCCCCCGTATGGAAACTGTGTCGCTGCACATCACCCGCACATAAATCAACTTTATCTCTTCAAATTACACGACTCATAAATTGAGGCAATAAAACGGCTTCTTGCACAGCGACGCTGTTTTTATATAGTGATGTCATTTCCTGGCTCTAAACGATGGTCACATACAGAGCAGATATGAGTGCCAGCGGTCTAAGAGCAAGAGCAGATTGTCTGCCAGAAATGGGCTGGAGGCCACTCGGAATTCCACCGGCACATTTACACTGCATATGCTCTGTTTGCCAACGAGAATTTACCTATCGATATGTCGGATCGGATTTGGCGAAAAACGGCAGCGCATAACGGCAACAGCATCGCACGAGGATTCCGCACCCGCAAATATTTGACAAATATCCACACACGCACATTCTAACCTATTGATATGGCCGATCCGATGAAAAATTCAATACGATTACTATCAATAGTTATCCTCTAACATCAATATAAACTTGAGTTTGTATGCGGATTTGCAAATAATTGAAGAAGTAATTGATGATCAAGTTATACTACTGCTGATATTCAACATGTTGCTGGAAAATACCAGTAATGTTCGTTTCAGCATAATCAAATATATTTCTATACGGATACATTCATTAGCTTCTTCAAATATATTAACAATTAAGAGAGTTTCATTGCTTGTTCCACTTGGTACACTCTCCACAGAATAGTTAATGAATCTTGAAATCACAAAAGAGACAATATGCTTATTGACTCTATGTAATGAATGGCACATTGAAATGCATACTTATTTATCAGAAGATATGCCGCCTTTAATTCCAGAACATCATTGCCTCATTATATTATGCTGTATGATGTAAGCAGCGCGTGCATGCTTTCGTCAGACTCCCATCGGGTGATGTAAAGCGATACTCTCAGCACAATGAGCCCATCCGTCAAGGCCAATGGAATGACGGTCGCACCAGTGTGACGGGTCGAGTAACTGGTCCGTTCAGCGTCAAAGATAGATATGACAAGTGTTTGGTCTAATCATCATCGATGTTTGATTTTACCCAAAGAAATTCATTCTATGAGTGTAGAAGGTTCCGGAGAATACTTGCGAATATTCCATTTGTTCGGCATTGAAATGAAGTCACATATGTGAGTTGACTGAAATATAATTATGCGAATAATCTGTACACAGCTGGTAATTTAGAAGTTTAATGCGACCTAAATGACAGATCAAAATGTAACGTGATTTATTTGTACGTGAGACGTATTGAGCATTTATGCTGGGACATCATTTATGTCAATGAGAATGTACAACATCTGGTATCCAAAATCCAGACCCATATCTGTGCTGTCCGAAATGTCCACCAATGTACACGATCATATTGTCCAACGTTGTGCTCGAAATCATCATTAGATGTCGTGTGTTCAGGTAGAACGATTTTTATTTTCGTTCGCAGGTCGGTTATGCTGAGAGCGTTGATACGATGTTGATGATAATAATAATGTTACATTTCTGTGGTCCTTGCGAATGTTTCGTTCGCTCCGTTTTCTTATTATGCGATGACCACGCCCACCCACTAATATTGCCAATGAACACCACAGTCAAGGACGGATAAGGTAGGAGGAATGCAATCGACGAGCGAATTGCTAGAAAGGTGGACTGTTTGAGCGACAGTTTTTTTTAGAAAAACCAATTATGAATTTCTCATCGAAAGTCAAACGACGGTACTGAGCATTATATATTTGAATGAGAAATTCTGAGTTCAAAGTCAACATGTCTGTTTAATTTTCACAGTGACTGTGTTTATGTGAGTCGTAGAATTAATATCCGATCGTTGGAATTATTTCTATCATTTTTCAATTACGGCGTGAAATAACGTACGGTTGTTCAATGGCATGTTCTATGTTTGTTCAAGGATATGATTTGATCATGTATTCAGAGCTCGAACGACTCGTTGTTTTACTTCCCACATAGTAATTTTGTAAGTGTCTGTTTGTACGACGTATAATGTATAATACCATCGGTCTCGTACCGTGTTTGAATAATTTACGGTGATGCCTGTTAAATTGTAAAGGACCCCACTGCTGATTTCGTGTAAATTGTCCTCAAGGTCACTCGAGCGAAAAACACTTATATACAACAACTCACGAATAAATCTCACTTCAACTGTGGCGTTTCACCTGCCGACGAAGCAGACAATAATATCCTACGGCCGTATGTCGGTTCGGTCGGATGCGACGACGATGATGGCAATGTGGTGAAATGGGACACGCACATTATGCGATGCGGTATACGCAAAGGTGTCGCCGAAGTGGCGACCAGGTAAATATTTATTGTGTGTTCGTCGGAGGGCGCTGGAAAATGTGTACAATACATATCACAGTGTATGCATTATAATTTAAATCAATACAGATTCTCCCACTGGATTATTGACAAGAATAATTCGATGTTGATATTTTAGCATTTCTGAGATAACATAAAGGGTGAGGGTATCTTTCAAAGACACTATGTTGTAGCCCAAACATCTGGCTGAAGTTTTAAGCTGCAATAGTGTCTGAAATATTGAGTTGAAAAAAAACGATTTTCGGCACGTTTTGACCCACGGTAGGATAAAAGGCGATGACTTTTGTTTGCAGAAAATAGAAGGGGAAACATGAAAGTGAAGATTCAATTAGCGAATTATTGCAAAATACTTATTCTGAAATCGAAAACAGGAACAAGTTAATATGTAATGGTAATGTTCAATATTCATGTTCGATATCCACTATTATAATGCGCTATTACGCGTGCTGGTCTGCGGTCATCCACCCTGGAAGATGTAACGGTCTAGTTGATATTTTATTTTGAAAATGTCGCTAGTGGCGCGTTTTGTCCCACCCTCTCCTACTGAATATTCCTGTGAGTAGTACGGAATCGTATATCTAATAACGGGATGTAATTTTGAATAATTTTCAGTTTTCTAGCTATCTACTGGAACATTTAACCAAAAACTTTCTACTTGAGTCTAGATTTGAACATAGATTTGACCATTGATTTGAACATGGATTTGAACATACATTTTAACGTAGATTTGATGTTATATTTAGAGTTTAGTACCTAGTCTTTTCATCTCTAATCGACCACATTCATTTTGTTCTTGTTATGAATACAATAGCAGCATCTGTATCAGTGTTTCAGTTCACTTGTGAACTCCAACAGATAACTTTTTCTGACACAATAACGACCAGAATAAAGTCGCCAACATACGCAAAAAAGACACACTGACGCTGAAATTCATTACAATGTAATGTGCTGCGGCCAACAGTAACTTTGCGGCCGCACCACCCCCCAAATCGGCCACACAACGCCCGACGCGAATGCGCGTCCGCATACAATTGGGCAATTTCATTTGCTACGCTAGCTGCTGCGCAGACACTCGTCGCTCAGTCGTGCGCAGACACCACTCGACATAACAAGTTTTCGCCGGCGCCGGCGCCGTCAAACGCGCCGATGTTGTCGTCAACACAGACGTCAGGCGTTTAGGATGATGTTAAGCGCTCGTCTGCGGCGCATTCTGTGGGATAGGCGCGACAGCTCCGGCTAAATGAAGGGTGTATCGTCGGCGTCAACACGCACGGGTTTATTTGTGTATGTCGGTATGTGCATTTGTGTATATTTGCATGCGGTTTCGCGTGTCGCGCAGGCTGATGTGTACGCACATTTGCGGTTTCGCACTCGCTCGCGGCTCAGGAAAGCACGGCGCGGCGGTTTTCGGTGTTTTTTGCTGCGCAGTAAATTGGCATCGGCTCTAGGAGTGTCGTCGGCGGCTCTTGAGCTGCTGCTGCTGCTCATACATTTTAATTAGAAGCGATTTATATGTGTGCCAACCAGAAACCGCGCCGAATATGTCAGGAGCGTAATTGCGGGTGTTTTTAATTAACTCGGATTTGTCGCTGGGCCGCTGCGTGTGTGTGGTTGGCGTCGTCGGCACGTGAACTTATATGTAGGTTGGGTGAAAGGGAAAAAGCGCAAGCTGCTGTATTTTGCGGGTGTTAGATCGATTCAACAAACGTTCTTTGTCAAGAAATTGTGTAGCTTTTCCGTGTAATAAATATATTTAACAGGATGGTGAGAGATAATTTAGAACAAATCAAAATTGAATTAGGAACAGTGCTAACAAATTGTGTAATGATGCTGCATCTCCTCGAGGTAAATCTACAAAATCTCACCCTAAATCTCAGATTACAACCCGAGCTCACAGTCGCAGCAACGCTGCCATCAATTGATATTCAACGCGCTCTTTTGCCGCCTCGTCTGTGTTGACCTTGGCCTCGTCTCAGGTGAAGCATTTCTGCGCGCCAAGACTATCTATCCCTCGGCAAATTGTATTCGTGTTATTCATCGCACCGATGACAGTGATTGCGGTGCCGCACATTTCGATTGGGCATACTCAGCAGCAACAGTAGTGAATTTCAGCATGGCGACGACCGCTGACCGCTATCGGCAATAATGGCGAGCGCAATTGCGGCCTGACTAGTCGAGGGACATTCGAACGCTTTAGTTTTCGATATGTTTTGTTTGTTTCGGGATTGCGAGGCAATCGCCGGAGGAGCTGTTGCCATGGAGCTCTGAATATAAACCCTTTGAATGAGATTGTGTTCCACGACAGGTATTTGTGTTAATTTTAATTTAATATCTCATTAATGAATATTTTGTCATAAGTTTCAGTATAATTTGACTATTTAAAACGACCACCGTCGGTAGGCCGAACACACCATGTGATAAGATTGACAGTAAAATGTTGAACTTCTATAAGATAGAAGCAAAAAGACAATACTGAATTGAGTGAAAGTTTGACAGAATATTACATATTTTGCAAATAACAGATAACAAATGACCAAAGGTCAATGACGGTTTGTGTAGATCATTTCTTTGAGAAAAATCTATGAGAATGATCTTCGCTTAAATGTTAAGCCATGAGCTACAGATTTCCATTCGAAAACAATCTATTTGTTTCGACGTTCTTATTTTTATATAGAGTGGGAAAGAGAAGAAAAGATGCAAGTGATGTTTCGTCCGAATGGATTTTTCCATTTCACAAGATAAATAAGTATGTTGACGTGGGTTTTATTCTACTTCACATGGCTTGTCGCAAGCCCGGAAACACGAACATACACCGTTCGATCTTTTGCCCTCACGCTCACAAAAAACACGGCTTATCCCGAACTATCAAAACCATAGCGACGTAACCGCCACCAATGTGATTGTTTTTCTTGCCTACATTATATGCACAGCCTACGCTCTAAACCCCCGAACCCCACAGCGCATAATCGCACACATACAGGGTGGCCCAATTGATCAGCATATTCGTAAACGCTGTTTTAAGCTATAAGGACATCGAATTTATAAAAACCAAAGACAACAAAATGATGATACATGTCTGCAATTTATGTTGTCTTCACGATTTTTCAATATGGCCACCTCTAAAGCAAACTATGGCCCTCAGAAGGATGCAAATCGGGATGACGCTTAACGTTGCTGGCTTGTTTGAAATAAAAACATCCCACGCCAAAGGATTGGCTTCAGAGCCTCAACGTTTTGTTTTTTTTTCGCTGTGAATCTTGGCCTGCAAAATGTGTTCAATATATCCAGGGGAATAATGTTGATTCATACTAACGATTTTTCGAGCTTCAGCCCCTTTAAAGTTGATATTCATATAGTTTCAACATAGGAGCACCGCCTACAACTTGACTGCTATACCAATTAGCCCTTACTTCAAAACTAGAGACCTAAACATAATTATGCGAAATAGAATTGGCCTCAAGGGCTTATACGACCTCTTCTGGGCTATGAATCGACTTATATTCACAATTCCAAATATAACATGTTCGTATGGCCTGATCGTGAGACAAAGACAAGCTTTCTTTCTATTAGCATATATTTTGTTGAAGAAAGTTCTTGATTATTTGCAGTGCGTATCTGATTATTATTACTGGCCACCTGCCACCAGGAAGAAAACTTATTCGATCCTAAGATCATAACTTCTACCTTCTACCTCTATAACACTAAGGTCACAATTTGTTGCAGTTGATTAGAATTTAGACCAATTAACATTTTACAACTTATT
>JANTBZ010044550.1:1650-11658 GCA_024741255.1 Exechia fusca
AGCAGTCGCGTCAACACAGACTTATATAAAAGCCGTGTCAATGCAGACTTTGTCAGAATGTGTGCCGAGTCGCCACACTGCTCCCCCCAGTCTTCGCCGATTACGGCGATGGCGATATGTGGCGTACCTGGGGACAACAAAATAAACATGTATTAGTGTTGTGATTTTTACATAAATAATATGTGTGTGCTCTTGTTTTTCATAGTGAAATACCCTATTTCCCTAATCAACCAAGAACCGAACCGGTGGCTTAACTAGCCGCCCCGACCTGGTTTGAGAAACTTTATTCTCAGTCGGTTTAATTGGCACCAGGTTTGTTTCGCTGACCGTGTCAGTGAATGCCGGCTTTAGACGATCAATTGAGATCGTTTTTAGTTTGCCGTTCACGTCGACCGTGAAGGTTTTGTCAGTTCTTGACTCCACTCGGTGTGGTCCCGAATACGGTGGAGTGAGCGGCGGTACGACCTTGTCGGTTCGCACGAAGACATGTGTGCAAGTCGGTAGTTCCGAGTGCACGAACACAGTCTTGTTTGATCTGTTGCTTGATGCAACAGGTGACAATGCCTGGGTTATCTGACGCAGTTTGTCTACGTAATCAGGCGTCGGTTTCACCGTGAATTCTGTTTGATCAACGAATTCGCCCGGTAGGAACAGCGTGGTTCCGTACGTAAGTTCGGCTGGCGAGAGACCAATGTCCTCTTTAATGCTAGTTCGCATTCCGAGTAGCACTGTCGGTAGGGCGTCGACCCAGTCGAGTTCTCCGTGGCACTTTAGTGCTGCTTTGAGTGTGCGGTGTGACCTTTCAATCATCCCATTTGCACACGGGTGGTACGGAGACGTACGAATTCTTTTCGCTCCCATTAGTTTTGCGAGCTCATTGAAAAGGTTTGACTCAAATTGGCGACCTTGGTCTGTGGTAATTCGGGCTGGTCGACCGAATCTTGCCACCCAACTTGAGTAAAATTGTTTTGCTATTGTTTCAGCAGTGATGTCCTGCGTGGGGCTTGCCTCGATCCATCGGGTGAATCTATCTATCATGGTGAATAGGTACTTGTACCCATTTACACATGGCAATGGCCCTACGATGTCGATGTGGATGTGTTCAAATCTACCTTTGGGAAGTTTGATTTCACCCACTGGCGACTGTGTGTGCCTGTGAACTTTGTTCTTTTGGCATTTGACACATGTTCGTGCCCACACATTGCAATCACGTGCGACGTTTGGCCACACGAAACGTTGCGAGACGAGTTTCCTCGTGGTGCGGATGCTGGGGTGAGATAGTCCGTGGACACTCTCGAACACCGCCCGTCTTGTCGCTTTTGGAACATACGGTCGAATTGTTCCCGTAGACGTATCACAAATTAGCGACAAGGCTGAATTTGGAATCGGAAGTTTTTGCAGACTTAATGTGCCTGGTTTATTTTGCAAATTTTGCAATTCCTCATCCTCCTTCTGATCACGAGCTAGTTGTTCGTAATCGATGTTTTGCGGCGCGTATATTGTCTCTATTCTAGACAAAGCGTCCGCCACGACATTATCTGTGCCACAGATGTAGCGAATGTCGGTTGTGAACTGACCAACGTAATCCAGATGGCGCATTTGCCGTGGTGTGGATTTGTCAGCTCGCTGCTGGAAAGCATGTATTAATGGCTTGTGGTCTGTGAAGACCACGAACTGCCTGCCTTCCAGGTGATGACGAAAGTGTTTGATGGCCTCATATATCGCCAGCAACTCTCTGTCATAAGTGCTATACCGGGTCTGTGCCGGATTGAGCTTTTTAGAGAAGAACGATAATGGTTCTATTTTCTCCTGAGCTTTTTGTTGTAGTGCTGCTCCGACAGCAATATCCGAAGCATCGACCATGAGCATTAGTTCTGCATCAGGTCGAGGGTGGTTGAGCAGCGTGGCTTCCACCAGACAATTCCGGTTGGCGTCGAACGCCTTGATGGCCTCTTCTGTCCAAATAATTTCGGTATTGTCGTTCTTTTTGTTTCCCGTCCATAGAGACAACAGAGGTGCTTGCAAATCTGAAGCTCTGGGGATGAATCTATTATAGTGATTCAACATCCCGAGGAAACGTCGGAGTTCCTTGACTACCTTTGGCCTGGGGAAGTTAGCAATTGCCTCCACCCGAGTAGCCAGCGGGGTAATTCCCCTGTGGTCAAGTGTGTGTGCCAAGAAGATTACGGATTCCTTGAAAAATTCGCACTTGTCCGCGTTAATCACGAGACCATAGTCTCGAAAACGATTTAGGACAACTAATATGTGCTTTTCATGATCTTCTTTCGTCGCGGATGCAATGCACACATCGTCTAGATATGCAAATGCAAAATCTAGATCTTTCAACACTTGGTTCATGAACCGTTGAAAGGTTTGCGCAGCGTTGCACAAACCGAACACCATTACGGTGAATTCAAACAAACCAAACGGGGTGATAATCGCCGTTTTTGGAATGTCTGCGGGGTTCATCGGTATTTGATGATATGCCCGCTTGAGGTCGATTTTACTAAACCATCGAGCCCCGGCCAGGTTTTGAGTAAAATCCTGGATATGCGGTATCGGATACTTGTCCGGCACCGTTGATGCGTTGAGACGTCTGTAGTCACCGCAAGGTCTCCAGTCACCATTTGATTTGGCGACCAAGTGGAGTGCACTTGCGTATGGACTATTAGACGGTCGACAGATTCCTTGCTCACACATGTAAGCGAATTCTGCCTTCGCAACCTTGAGCTTTTCGGGACTTAATCTCCGAGGGCGCTCAGTGACCGGTTGGCCACGAGTCTCAATAAAATGGTGGACGCCATGATTGAGATTGACAGTTTTCCTGTCATTAAACAAGTCTCGATAGTTTTCGAGGATCTTGTCGGTCTTTATGGTCGATCGAGTCATTGCTAGTTCAGCAATTTCAACCCGACCAAAGTAACCTGTTGTTTTTAGGGTGGTTACGCTGTCGCGTAAACATTTACCCTTCAGGTCCACCAACAACCCAAAATTTTGTAGGAAGTCGGCCCCTAGTATGGCGTGCTTAACGTCTGCGACGATAAATAACCACTTGAACTCCCTACGGAGGCCCAGGTTAATTACCTGTGGTTGCGCTCCGTATGTTTTAATTGACGATCCGTTAGCAGCGAAAAGTGCAAGCTTGGATGATGTCGGATTGAGGGAGTGAGAACGGGGTAGGACTGATACGTCCGCCCCGGTGTCGACAAGGTATCGTATACCTGTCGTTTTATCGCTGACGAATAGTCGGCTTGTTTTCCCGATCGACGCTATTTGCGCCGATCGAGGAGTTAGTTTTTTGCGGGCGGTTGCCCAGCCCAAGCGCAAGGTTTCTTGCACTTGGTTGCTTTCTCTGCGAACTTCTCATGGAAGTAGCAGAGTTTTGGCGCACCAACACTGTTAGAGCGACCGCGCGGTGCGTTTTTTACGCGCGACTGGTCCCGAGACGAGTGTCCATGGGCACCCGACAGCATTGCCGTTAGTCGGTTCAGTGCAGCGAGTATTTCTTGCTGCGTTTGGTCTGCCGAGGACTGACGTGAGTCAGTTCGGCCCCTCGACGTTTCTGCGCCGGTGTCCTTTTGACGTTTGGCCGCCACTGCGCCGATATCCGCGTGAGATTTGCTCTCAGCTATTGCATCGGCCATTTTTCCGAGATTGCCCAATGTGGCATTCTCGGAGACAGCCAGGATCTGGCTGATGTTTGATGGGATGCGTTGCAACCACATCTCCTTCAGCGTACTTTCCGGGAATTCCGGGCCAGCGTAACTTCGCATTTCGCGGAGCAGCTGGCTCGGTCGCTTATCATCTAGCGATAACCCCGAAAGGAGCGTTTGGATCCTCTTCCGGTTGCTTTCGCCATAGCGATCAAGCAATCGGGTCTTCAGCTCCGTGTAGGTCTGTTCGACCGGCGGAAGCTCAAAGAGATCTGCCAAGTTTGAGATTATCTCAGGGTCCAAGTGGCATAATACCTCTGTGAATCTTCTGACTTCACTGGTAATGCCAGCCGATTTGAATATGGCCTCTACTTGGATAAACCAATACTTGATGGCCGGTTTGGAAAATTTCGGAAAAGCCCGAAGCGCCGCTACTTGTCGTAGCTGGACTTCAGCATCCTGTGCCGCTGGTGGCTGTTGATCCCCCTGTTGGGTCTTGGCATCTTGGGTGCCGGACGGCCCGGCCCCCTTGTTAACGTCGTCATCAATTCCCATTTTTGTTTTTTTCGGAATGTAAACTAGTTGTTTGTTAAATGACTAACGCTATATGTATGTATATACTAATATGTATATGTGTATGTGTATACTAATATAAATGCCTGAATATTAATTAATTCAAAAATAATTATTTTATAAATATGTCGGCACTTATCTTTAGGTGTGGCTGTTTGCCGCACACCAATCTGTTTGCACGATTGTGCCAGGTCTGCGTTTTTTCCGCGTAGCTGTCGTCGCTGTGCGCCGCTGCTGCTGTCGCTGCCGCTGAACGCCGTTGCTGCTGTTGCTGCCGCTGAACACCAACGCTGCCGCTGCCGCTGCCGCTGCTATTCGCCGCCGCTGGATCTGCTGATCGAGCACGCCGACGCTGCTGCTATTCGCGAGCGGCGTGTGTGCCGATGTTGGCGTCGTAGTCGTCGCCGGGTATCAAATTCCCGTCCGCCGCCGTGCTGGCGTGTGCGACTGCGCCGTCAGCGCTATCGTGAGTGCTGTTTGTTTAACGACCAAAGCGGTTGCGATGATCGTGAATTGTATCGTCGTTTGCTGACGAAATGTGTTTTGGAACTGACTGTGTTTATTTGGTTGCTTCGCGCAACGTGTTCACTAAACTTTCGTGGAATTCCGCGAAATCAGCTTCCACTGCACTGGTTATTGTCACTGCACTGTTTATTGTCACTGCACTGTTTATTGTCTGGATATCAGCTAGTCAAACTTGCGCATTTTGTTGCACTTGTGCTGCCGCAATTTCTTTGCGTACTAGCTTTTTTAAACCTGTGCGACACTTTTTCACGAAAAAATACACTCCTACTGCCACGCTGGCTAACGCGACGAGGGTGAACGTGGCCGCACTTATTCCGAACTCGTTGGTAGTGGATGAAACTGTGTTCACGTTTATCTGTTCCTTCTTATCCAGCATTGT
Organism: Exechia fusca; assembly: GCA_024741255.1. Lineage (NCBI taxonomy): Eukaryota > Metazoa > Arthropoda > Insecta > Diptera > Mycetophilidae > Exechia > Exechia fusca. The sequence goes on from JANTBZ010044550.1 coordinate 6,781, forward strand.
GGATGTGTCTGAACTCGGAGCGGCTTGCCTCCACACGTGTGGATGGGCAAGGGAAAAAGTGTTAAGCATTCAATGTGTAATGTGAATGTGTACCAATATATGGTAAATGCGCTGTGCGCGTTTGTGATCTCTGGATATTTTCCAGAAACGACGGGAGTCACCAATATGTGGGGTATGACGGGATTCACCAATATGTTGGGTGGCCAGTCGGCCCGCACATGATTTATTATTTATTCACTATTTGTGTTGATGTGTCGATTGACAATAGGGAGATCGTGTCTCGGTGTGTGCGTCGATTGACGGTATGGAGATCGTGTCTCCGTGTGTGCGTCGATTGACGGTGTGGAGATCGTGTCTCCGTGTGTGTGTCGATTGACGGCGCGAACGTCTTCGGACGTATGTATTGCGCGAGTGTGTACGGACGGTTCGCGAGTAGTTTCTCGAGTGTTGCTTGTTGCACGTTGGTTGTCCGACTGGCGATCGTGGGATCGTCAGTCCGCGCCGCGACCAGTGTCGAGGCGTGAAATGCAGACTCAGCGCATTGCGCGCAAGTCGTCGCATCAGCAGTCGCGTCAACACAGACTTATATAAAAGCCGTGTCAATGCAGACTTTGTCAGAATGTGTGCCGAGTCGCCACAACGATAATTTATATTAGACGAATGAATTGAATAATAACTAACTAGAAAAGTTCAGGTTTTCAAAAATCGATGGCAGGATAACAAAGTTATAGTTGTTCTATAGTTGTTCTGGTTTGGCACCAGCCAAAATGAACGTTCGCGTTTTTTTTCAAAATTTCGTACTGGCCATTTGGACATTAAAGATGATGCTTGTACTAGGCGCCCAAATGTGTCAGTTACAAAACAAAACATCTAGAAGGCCACACAGTAATTTATGGTTTCTGAAAATCGATGATACTCCACACGTGATGTTATTTATGAGAAGGGTTTTGGGCTGATCGAACGCGGTTAACCTAATTTTTTATATATATGTGACAATTATTGCTTCATGACACCATCACCTTTTGCTGGAGTCCAATTGGTAGTCATCTAAGTGAACAAGGAGGAATAAAGCCTCTCCTTAGTTCACAAAAAACACAACAGTAGAATGGCGTCTATATTTTGAGACTCAGAAGGATTTTTTTACATCGGCTACTTCAAAAAGGAAAGAAAATAAACATATACAGATAAATTAGATGTATGGAGAACCTGGAGCTCAAAATGTATTTGAAAGGCTTCACATGACGAGGGAAAATGTGTTGTGCCACCAAGACAATACGATGTTTCGCATGTAACTGGAAAAGATAACAAACATAAATGGAAAGAGCTATGAATTGAAAACTTTTTTACGGTATTATCCGAGTATGGCTCTTATCAACTATATTCTGTTTTCAGATCTCAGAAATAGAAAGAAGGAAAAAGACTTAGTACCGATGATGGAGATATTGCAGGAAAAAGACATATTTTGAGGCAATAAAGAGATCGTTCAATACGAAGGACATCGAAAGGTTGGAAGATCTCAAAACTCATAATGTCTAGAACTATGATGGTAATTCTGAAATATTTTCATCTACAAAATGTGTCCTACTACCAAACGACACGGTCTTTCCGAACTGCCTGTTTGGAGCTGGATCTAGTCAACTTTTGTAATGTTTTCGCATAGTGTGATTGCGTCTAAAAACTTTTTCGAAACTCGGCCTGTGACTTGAGATATTCATGTTTTTATGAAAGTGTGCATGTTCACCCCGTCCTTTCCTACAATAAAAATTTTCAATTAACATTCTTTATTTCATTGGTTACAAGGCTTGAATTACTGATAATAATAATTCGATCCGCTGATATTGCTTATAGCTCGATAGCTGAGAAAAATCGACACATTCCTTAGTTCATCATCATATTCTCATCATAAAAAACATCTGAACAAATCGTTGTCGATTACGTTTTTCATGAATGAACAAAATGCGTCAGTGCTATGACCAAAGCCATACAAGTAATTAGCAGAGAAGTAGATATAGTGAAACTCCAATGACGCAACAATCAACTCACCGCAACGACGACTCCGTCGTAATAATCTCCTTCCACTTCACCCGATCATCGTAACTCAGCTGACGCTGCAGCGGATAGATCGGCGCCGCATGCGTTTGCGCCGTCGGCGTCGTACCACCATCCTGCTGCTCCTCCCCCTCCGACGACGTTGCCGGCGACACCGACACCGGATGCGCCCGCACCGCCGCCACCGCTCCCGGCGCCCGCAACGGCGCCAGCGTCTGCTCCACCTCCAAATCATCCTCCTCCTGCTGCTCCAGCACCCGGATCAGCACATCCCAATTGGGCACAGCCGCATCCGGCGGCGGAATCTCCACCGGCTTCATATTGCCCACCAGCTCGGGGCTGCGCAACTTCTTGCCCGACTCGTTGATGAACTGCGGCGGCGGCTGGCTGCTCAGACGCTGGCGCTCCGGCGCCGGCGGCGGAACCATCGACAGCACCGACGACACATCCGAAAAGTTCTCCCACTGGGCGCTTCCGCGCGCCTGCTCCGGTCCCTCCGTCGGATAGTTGCGGATCGTCACGTCCCACGTCGGATCCACGATCGCAGCGGGCGGCAGTTGTTGGACCACCGGCGCCGGAGGCGATCGCTGCTTGTACTCCGTTACCACCTGCTTGTACTTCTCAATGTCCTCGATCGTCTTCTTCTCCGTGATGGTCCGCAGGAACACATCGTCAACGACATGCGAAGTGATCTCCGGGGCCCGCTTCACCACCACAATTGGCGGTTCGGGCAGATCGTGCACGCGCTCAATGTCCACTGAGGTCTGGTAGCGACGAGCGTGCTCCTCCGGTGCATAGCGGTGCGGATAGTCCGTCATCTCGGCCACCGAGTAGTTGTCATTGGTCACGTGGCTTCGCGAGTCCGGCGCCTGCGAGACCACCGAGACGGGTCCGTCCGCATAGTCGGTGAAGTGGCCGTGCGTCTCCTGATGGCGCTCGTAGTGCTGCTGGTGCTGGTGCACCTGCTGCTGGTAGGCCGGTGAAACGGGAGACCGGCGCTGCTGCGGAGCGGCATGCAACTCGGGCACGTACGTGAAGTGTGAGTGCGCGACGTCCGTATGCGGCAACGAGTCCATCGTGACGACGCTCTCGCGATCCTCGTGCGACTCCATAATGGTCGACAGATTGTTCCGCTCACGCTGAGCCGCGGCATCGGGCACGCTCTCGGTGTCGGAGCGATCACCCGAGGCAATTGATGAGGCAGAAGAGGCTGCCGAAGATGAAGCCGACGAACTGCTGCTCGTCATCGGCGGCGGTGGCGGAGCCCGCTTGACGCGCACCTGCACGTCGAACTTGGGCGACGGTTCGCGCACGGCGACGGGCAGGCGGGCGGTTTGGGCTGCGGCGGCGATGGCATTAGCGGCCTGGAACTCGTGCGTGTGGCCGTAGTGCTCCGAGTATATGCTGGCGGTTTCGTGCACGAAGGCGCGGTTCTCGAAGCTGCCCGCGGAGCTGACGGGCAGCGAGCGGGTGTCCAGGTCGTGGTCGGCTTCGGAGTGCGACTCGGAGGGGTAGTCGGAGGGCAGGGTGTCGGAGGGCAGTGGGCCGGTGTCGGAGCCGGACAGGCTCTGGACGGCGGTGAGCGGTGCGTGAGCGCGAGGGATTTTGAGGCCTTCGAAGTGGGAGATGTTGCCGAGACTGGAGCCGCTGAGGCGGGTGATCTCGGAGCCGGAGCCCATGGACATGGGCAGACGGCGGACGACGGGAATGGTGCGTCGGCGCAGGCAGTGGTAGGAGACGCCGAGGCCGAGGAGGAGCAGGGTCATGAAGACGATGCCGCAGATGATGAAGAGCATTTGGACGCCGCGGAGGGGCGGGGCGAGGGAGGCGGGAACGATGGGGTTAAGGCTGGAAAGGAGATAAGGTTATTGTAAAATTTTTAGGCAGAAATTGGCGTTCTTCAAACTCACATCGGCGCTGGCAGACCCGCGGGCGGAGGCGCCAACGGCGGCGGATACCGGCAAACAATCGTCACAATCTCATCTCCATCCATCTCCAGACCCGGATGGAAGCGCACCACAATATTGTTCGTAAACACGCGCTGCGGCTCCTGCTTCGTGCCGCAGCCCTTCAGCGGCAGCTCCAGCTTGTAGCTGAGATCGCCCTTGCCAACGATCTGGCAGGCGCTGTTCCGATCGAAATCGGCGTAGGCCAGACCGAAGAACGGTTCGTTGAATTTCATCTCGACCTCCATCGATCCGGCGGCACAATTGAGGGCGGCCTTGGTGCGATTGAGGAAGATGATGGGACTGAGATCGTCCAGCTTGGTGACCTAGATATAGGGAGGGAGGGAGGGAGTGGTGTGGATTCAATGAGTTATGGCCAATTTGCAGCGAGACCCAGCCCCACCGCCCAGACGGGGTCCGATGGGTTTCATTTTGAATTCCGAACGAGGCGACGCGACGCTGTGCATCTTAATTTGCATCCACCATTAAATTACAATAATGACCAGGGTGCGCGCATGCGATTTCCGCATACGCTTTTTAATGGAATGTGCGCGTAGGGTTTGCCATAGGCTCGAAATTCAATCGATTCCTAGTACATATGTAAAGAAGATTTGGAATCGGAAGTTTAAGAGTAGCTAGTATTCACAAAGCAAATATAGTTTTGACTTCCAATTTAATTTGTTGTCTTTTTATTTGTCTGTTTAAATTTACAGTCAGTCAAAAAAGTCAGGAGACGATTTGTTTACTAAACTTCAAGCGCTGTTCCTGGCCTGTCTGGATGAATATTTGATAAGATTCTTTTCGTCAATTGTGAGGAATTTATCTGTCCATACGATGTGAAAAATATATTTCCCATAGGCCTAATAACAAAGCCACTAGAGCC
>JANTBZ010044561.1:0-11657 GCA_024741255.1 Exechia fusca
ACTACGGACTTGGGATCTTCGAATAATTTGTTTCACGTTGAAGCTGAAAGTTAGACCTTTCCAAAATTATTTGACATGTCTATATTAACAATCAAACAAACCAAGCGCCTGCTGATGAAGTTAATCCCACTTCTAAGGTTGTTAAACTGGTACCATTCTTAAGCTACCCGTAATGTTAATCGCGACCTTTTTGGTGGTATAAGACGACAGAAATCCATAATTGAATCGTGCCCAGATTTCGAGGCCCCACCCTATACACTCACACGTCGTTCACATCGCTGTGTAGCTGTGTCTGTGTCTGGGTCGCAAAACGGTTCGCCTGTTTGGTTTGGGGCGGCGGGTTTGTTTGCCAGTGTGTGTGTGCATTATGGATATCGATTTTCTGTCCAAGAGGCGCTCTTTGGGGGTATTTTCCCCTTTCGCCAGCCAGCCAGCCGGAGAGAGGAGAGCGGTGATGACGACGACAACAATGCCGCATGTGTGTGAGTGACGCTTGACACGCCTCTGGCCTGACTGGAGTGGAATAGCACACATGTGGGGCAATCGCCACCGCACATCCTCACGCTGCTTCCCACACGCCCCACATCGCTGCGCCGGCCATGTTCGAATCGAGTTGGAATTATTTATCGTCATCGCCACCCACACACAACGATTGTGTGTGTGAGTGTTTGTGAGAGAGGAGCGGAGTCGTGGGCAAATAAGAGTTGACATTATAAAGCGATTCGGATCAGACCGCGCGTGCTGTCCAGATTGACGGATTGAATTCAACCTTGTACTAACGATGTTATGAAGTATGAAGTTGAAATCCACTCGAGGACTACCAACATCCTCATATATTTTAAAATTGTATAACATTAATTTGTTAAACATAAAACTGAATCGGAATATATATAATTTAAATTGGCACAAATTCTTATCATTATTGAGCATGAGTGTTCGAGTGAGTTGGACTGTGCTCAAACTTCAATATTAAACTAATAGGCTTAACGCATTCAATCAGTATTCCGAACTCAAACAGTTGTATATGTCTCTAGTGACTGAACGTTATTCAATCTGAAAGATATGGAACAAGAAAAATATGGAAGTAAGAATAAAGCTTTTTAAACTGAACAATCTAGGTAGTATATCTGCGGGACTGGCAGTTGTATAGTTAGAAAGTGCAATCCGCACAAGCTGGCTGTCGGATTGTGAGATTGTCGGGTGGACGTTTTCCGCAGGAAACATTTATAGAGGTCACATCGGAAAGCATGCGCACGAAATAGCTTTGCATTCAGATCAACTTAAATATATATGCTATGTGTTATTTGTGAACAGAATAATTCAAACAGACAACTCAGCAAAATGACCACTTATCGCATAGTTATCTGCATTGAGACAGCTCAACAATAACAATTAAAACGTAATTGATCGATTAGATTGTGTGTGTTCAAGTTTGACGACGTCGTCGAAGACAAATCGATGACCATTTGAACGCACGTATTTTGCAGATACATCATTTGCCGACCAGTCGACAATTATTCTGTCTATAACGTAATAACGTATAACGATGCATGGCATTCAATTCGATGCTGAGCAGCTTCTTTGCGTGCTGCGTGATCCATGTGCGTTTCCCGAAACCCGAACTTGCAAGTATTTCAACTTTGTTAGCAAATTGCGCGTTTCCCAATCGCGCCTGAGAAAAGTGAGGTATCACATGTGTGTTTGGCACGTTTTCAGATTAGTCAAAATGTGTGTTTCAACAGATCGCGTGCGCCGAGAACGAACACGCCGCTGCCGCCACCTTGCAAATGCACTCGGAATGATTTATTAGCTGTTATTTATGGCACTTTGCAAAAGCGCATCGCTCGTACAAGAACCGCGAGAGAGAGACACATGACGAGCGCTTGTGTGAGTTTTTGAGTGCAGTAGCGGATCTAGAATTGAGCTAGGAGGGTGGAAGGCTAATTCCGAATATCTCTTATTTTTTCGAGCAGTTGGTGTGCAGACCAGCCTATCAATTTAATTTTACAAATTCAGCATATTGCGCATCTAGTAAATTTGGCAACTCGGAATATCATATCGCGCCGCTTTTCATGTTGTAATCTAGATTTGTGAATTAATTTTTGAGGCCGATATGTTGCTTATTTTAAATCATGGAACACGAACACGACCTTATGAGTCAAATATTCGAATATTAGCCCTTTTAATTACATCAATTCCCGGACTTACAAACTCTGAATTAAATCTTCAAAGTTGTTAGAATATTATTAGGGCTTCAAGAATTATTACATAATATTAATATCACAATTTGCCTCATAGAACAACGCTACTGTGTGTGTGTATGTGTGCGTGCAAGTAACTGAAACACTCACGCGGCAATCGCGTTATTCAAGTGCTGCTGCTGCCGCCGCTGCAGTCGCATCGTCGTGCCGTGCGGCCGCATCGCGTGCATTTGCGCAAATGCCGTTGGGCAATTTTTGTGTGTGTGCTCTTGTCAGTCTTGTCAGCCTGCTGGCGGCGCGGTCGCTGTTCCGCTCTGCGAATGTGTGTGTGTGTGTGTGTGCATTGTGCGCTCTGCTTCGTGTCGCTTAAATTGTGTCATTCTCACCAGCGCGCGCGAGAAGAACGTCAATGCGCCTTTTTTATGCGCGCGCGTATGTAGAGTTAGTGCGCAGGCGTTGCAATGACAACCGCTCACGCGAAAACAAGAATATAGAAAAAATAAACAAAACGGTTACAACCGCTGCGCGTTGTGCGGTTTACTGCATAAATGTGAGTGTATTTTATTACCATGCCACATGTAGGGTAGATGCCCCTCAAAGCAGACACATATCGTAAAACACCCGTTGAGGTGGTATTTTCCAACCGATTTTCAAAATCTTGAAACATTTAGATATTCAATATGTCGATACATTGTTTTTCTGTACATGTTTTCACGTCGTTTCAAAAGATGTAAAACTATAAAGCTGAGAATTATTTTTTTACATTTTATTTAAGCCTTGTTATGCTGTGTCAAAATCTATAAAATGGTAAACGAAAGTGCCACTTCTACCAAATAATCTAATGTAATGTCGAAGATATTGATGAATCGTTATTTTGAGCATAAACGTAAATCGACAATATTAACCTATGTATGTCCAACGTGCATCTAAATTAGACTAATAACTTTCCAATTTGTTGTCGATTTCAGAATTTTGCGAGTGTCTACTCTACTACGTTTGGTTCAAAATCCCTCATCCGAAGTAATCTCTGGTGGGCGCTTGCAATTAAGCGCATTGCATTGGCGATTCGTCGTGAGAACATTTGCATGTTCAGCGCACGTTTGAATGGGTGTCGCATAACATCGCATCGCTCTGAAATATCGTTCTGACGTGTTGCAGGTTGCAGCATCGCGCGACCGCGTCACAGCCAAAATTATGCTATTACGCGCTTAGTTGGTGGTGATGGTGGTGGTTATCTCGTGTTTACCTCGCCATTCATTTGGGTATAATGTACAAGCCATTAACACGCCATGCGAGTGTGTGTAAGTGTGCGCGCATGCATTAGGGTAATGGCCCCACGAATTTATCAATGAATAGCCGGCGCGCAGTTCTCACTGCGCCGAAAAACACTGTTAATTCAACACTTTCTGGTATCCAGCTGAGCGCGTTTCGCACACGTCTCAAACAAAACTGTGTGAAACCCACACCGCATTTGCGCCGTGTTTTTGGCCGCCGCCGTGACAGACGGCTGAAAAACCGGCGCTAAACACTGCGGGAGTAAATTACACAAACTGACTGAGATTATTTCGCAAATGCGATGACAACGGACGGTTGCGGAACGTTGATGGTAATGCATGCACATTAAAGCATGTAGCAGGTATGTTGCACTCGCGAGCACGCTGATCTCGATGGTGTCGGATTGAGTTGATATTATTATGTGCTAAAGATATCGCGTTCGAGCACGGGGATTGCACGCGATTTTGCGCAGGTGCATATTCGGTGCATTTAGGGTGTTTAGTGTCAGCCGACACTATGCTATGTAAATGCTCTGCATTGTTCGCGTTCGCGGCGCGTTCACGTCTGTGTGTCCATTAACATATTGTACCTAGGCAATCATCGCATCACCACCGTAATATCACCATCACCATATAATATGCAGGAGACTCGCACATAGGAGTGTCAGATATCCGAAAAATATCGATATCGATATTATTCTCGATATATCCCATTATCGTGATATGAGCTCGCTGTATCCGTGAGGGATCCAGGGGGTGTATCGAGGTGTTAAACTCCCCGGACTATTTGAAAAACGAGTATAAATTTTTACTTCGTATTCATATAGGGAAGGGAGAGATTTTTCTCCGATAATAATTGTTCTGGCGATGTTTTTGATTACATTTTTTCTGGTCATTTCTAGTGATTTGTCCAATTTTCAATGATTTCCAATGATTTAAGAATGTGTTCGTGATTTTTTTAGATTTCTGCCTGAAAAATAATATACGAGTTCTTTCTAACAGTAGGGCTGGAAAATTCGTATCGTTGGTAGTAAAACACACATTTTTATGACATTGTTTTTGAATGTTCAACATATATAGTTCCATTCATGGACGTTACACAGAAAATGATGATCTTACAACATTTCTATGTCCTTCGTATAGAACGTTATCTTGTTATCATAAAAACCGAGATATAATTTTCTGTTCATATTTTGGCTTGACCGCAATTGTGACCATCCGAAAGCAGTGCAGGGACATGAAATACACATAATAACAAAAGTTGCTTCAATCAAACTTAAATATCGAACGAATCAAAAGTCCTATCGGTGTCGAATTTGGTATATCGTCCTTCAATGGATCAATAATAAAGTAACACTAATAATGTCATCAGAAAGATGTGCCATACCGATATCTATATCCATAGCAACTCATATCGATATTATCCATATCGTAAAATATCGATATAGTATCGATAATGAATATTCTCGACACTCCTACTCGCACACACATTATGCATTTATCGTGTGCGCGTGCTCACCTGTGCCTGTGCATTGGTATACGCGATACACGTTTTATGCTCACATGTGCGTGACGTGCGTCGAGATCATGCACCGTCGTCGCCGTCGTATTATTGCACACTAACACGCAAAGCACGCCGGTGTGCGAGAATTAGTCGATGGCACACGACGAGCATGATCATCAGCATCATCGTCATCATCGCATCATCCGCGTATTTCGTCGCAATTGCGCGTTTGCCTATCGTGTTTCGATTGAACAACATCAACCGCATTAGCAGCAGTTAAGCGTACGCCGAATTGCCGCCACCGCCGTCGCCGCTGGGTGGCCCAAGACGTGGAGGTTTTGCACACACAAACGAGTGGAGATTGGGCAAGCATGCCGAGCCGAGCGCCAAACATGAAAGATATGCTTCGAGCGTCGAGATGAGCGCAATTATTTCAATGTTTCGCATCGTTTTTGGATTTAAATCGGCGGTACCATCGAACACAAACGTGCGACTATTATGCCCAATTATCTGGCTGAATGATTCAGGCAATGTCATCGGTGCGTGAATTTTATGCGTTCGCGACATGTGCCATCGCGCGACCATTCTCCACATTCATAATTCATAGCGTAATTTCTTGTGCAAACGATTTTGCCAATTATTAATTATTCATTATTCATCGAATTCGAATGCGCGCATAAATCCCATGGCATATAATATTTGCATAAAAACATGTGTGCGTGCATGCGTGCCCTACCCTCGTCGAGAAGGGTGCGCTCTAGTCCCTCTTGAACTTCGCCTCTCCCCTGTGTTGTATTCCGGCGTGTTGCTAAGCTCATTTGTTTGTAGACACGCGAGCATCGGTTTCGCGTGCGGCTCACGGCGGCGGCTCACAAGGAATTTACACAATGTTTATCTATCACGTGCTCGTGAGTGTGCGTGTGCGTGTATGTTGCACTACTATACTACTGTTTTAGAGTCGGGCGTCGGGCGGAGGGTCGTTGCAGTAACAAGACGCACCCTCTTTCCAGACAGCAGCATTATGATCCGCACATATCCATAACAAACGGCCCGTATGCCCGTATGCACATGCAAACGGCATACGCGGCATTGACATGAGCAAACGCGAAAAACCTCAATGAGCTTATAACAACTTCACGCACAATGTGCGTTCGGAAAAAGGGTATGCCGAGCAATTGCATATCGATTGGCTGGCGGCGCCGGCGCTCCGCCGGCGCTCGCACGTAAATGCACGGATGAGCGGCGTGCAAATTGGTCCGATGTTCATGGTCAACGTCGGCGATAAAGTACGCACATTAGTGTTGTATGTTGCGGGCAAAATAGGAAAAATTGCGCCAACGATTGCTTCTATCGTCGACCACCATCGTGTATGCTGCGGGCAAGCGGGTGGATGTATTACACCTACAATCCTAAAACCTAATACAGTGAAACCTTCCTAAGTCGGATTCGCACGGAACCGATATTTGTATCCTGCTTAGCGGAGAGGGCCGACTTAGAAGGGTCCAAACCAGTTAAGAACGCTCGATGCAAATTTCAAAATCAGAAAAAACAGTTGTCCATATGATTTTGTGTTAGGCTGGTTCAAAAATATGTTTATTCTCAGACTGAGTAACGAATAAAGCGGTGCCCTGCTCATTAACAAATATTATTTTCCAAGTGTCTGCATTGAATGCTTACGTATTCAGGACCCTCTTCTTGGAAACATGTATTTCGTTATTCTCAATTGAGAGGGGCCAACCTGGAATAAACATATAAATCTGAAGTGTCTTTAATTCATGCCCACATTCATAATAATTCGCGCTTATGGAAAATAGCGAACTAATCTTAATTTGGGAAATCGTTTACAGTTATCTTCTTAAGCGTGACTTCGCATATAGATTTTGTTCGTCAAGTGTCTGTATTTTTAGCATTATCGAGGACCTGCGTCTAGATAACATGCATTTTCAAATTTCCATGTGTGCGGGCCTCGATTGTTGATACATTTTTGTATGTTCTCTAAAGTATATTGGTTTGTCGCTTCAAGTGAATTCGATGAACAATTTCGTCGTCGGATACTTAGATTTACGCATTTCGCGCAATTTGTAGTGAGTTTTAGCGATTCGTGCACTTCGGAAATGAAGGAAAATTAAAGGTTCCAACTATCGCTAAATTATAACTAAAACTTACCGAGTTTCAGTGAACACACACAATTTGTAAAGTGTTTATCGTTTACGTCTTAACACGAAACGGACTTGTTTTGTAATACTTCAATAAATCGCATTACGAAATTCAAATTGTCAATCGTCGATACAGTAGAACCCATGCTTTTATAAAAAGTGAATGTTTAGCGGAAGAAATAACTCATGAATGCGAAACAAATTTGAATATGCCATTAATACTATTACAACACTCATAACGCATTTGAGAGTATTATACAAAATTCAAGCTTATTGTGGCTGTTATGACAAACTTTCGTTTACACCACTTATGACGTGAACCGTTCAACATTTTGCGTTTTCAAAGGTGCGGTGATGTCCTACATCATACGATATTATATAACCGTGTTTTATTGTTTCAGGCCACAGCTATTGAGAAAATTAAATTTTTTCGCCCATTTTTGCAAGACCCAAGCTTCCAAACTAAATGTTTGAGATTTTTCGAATATTTTTTCTATCATTTTTTCTCGTTGCACAGCTTAGAAATACAATAAAACAGCAAAAAATGGGGCTGGGGCGTTACGTGTTAAAGAGTTAACGACTTACAGAGGTATATTTTCATACAAATCGTGTTAATGGTTTTCGGGACCAAACAAATATTCCGTCTTAGCGACGATACCGGCTTAGGGAGGTTCCACTGTACCACACATAATTTCCGGATAATTTGTCATTGATTCCCGCGTGACACCAGCGGGCATATTGCCAGGCGACCGGGAGACCGGAGCTGAATAAATCGCTTGCAATTTACCCCGGCCCGAGTTATCGTTGTGCTGGTAGTAGTGTTTTGACAGACACAAGATGTGCTGGTACACGAACACGAACGTGCAATAATCCGCCAGGCGTCGTATGCAATTTATCTGCATTAGATGGCTGACGAAGACGTGGGCGTTTGAGGGTGCAAGATGCTGACACGTTTCCGTTCCGCGAATCACGGTTGGCTTTTATTCACAGCAAGTGTAACATTAGAAGACTGTAATTGACAGCATAAGCAGACAAATGTAGTGCTGATTTGACTCGTGATATGAGATTGAATTTGCGCATAAGTTATATTAAGGTCATTCCGATGAACTCTGCACACTACCAACCACGGTGCTGTTCCAACTACTAATATAGGAAAATAAAATAGGAAAATTCCTTCACATGCTCATTCATCGACCACCCACTCTCTCATTTTACGGCGAGCACAACAATCTATGCGGCCATAATTTCGACACACACACACACGCGCGCGCATACACTCACACTTGCCACATTGTATGGATGCCCTCGCGTCCTCGTCGCCTTCCAATTGCGTGCAAGGGTGAAGTCATGCGCACCACGCACGTCAGCTCTCTCTGTTTCGTCTTCGTACACGAAAAATCAGGGGAAATTCACACAGGACAGCCAACGCGCACACTCTCTCTTGTTCTCGAACACGCTTGTATGCGTGTGCGAGCTCTGCCGAGCCGAGGGGGTGGTAAAGTCGTGCAGCTCGCCGATCCCTGGCAGATCGAAACTACCTTTGCTGCTGCCAGGTCGACGAAGCGTTGCCGCTGCTCGTCGCCGTCGTCGTTCCAGGTGACCACACACACACATAGAGCCTGTGCCTGTGTGTTGGTGTTGGTGTGAAAATTGAAAAGTGAAAATTCTCTGCCCAACAAAGCAGTGAAGCAGCAGCTAATAGATCCGGAATCCGAACGGAATCACGGACAAACATTCCGCGCCAAAGTCGTTGTCGAACGGAAATTGTCGCCGCGCGTTTTCATTTCGGCCCGGGCATACCTGCGAGGAAAAGTGATTACATAACCGACGACGACGAGTGTTCGAGTGTGTGTGTGAGTGTGTCTGTGCGTCTGCTCACCCAAAAGAAAATCCGCCCAATCGAGCCGCGATAATCGTCGCCCTGCGAAGCCTCCGCCAGCCGCCTCCGTTTCCGTTTCGTTTCGCCCGTTTACACCGAGCCGCGGTCACCGTGGCGTCTTCTGAGGGTGCCGCCGGCGGTGGAGAATCCGCCCTGTTTTCCAAACTAGGTGGGGCCTTTTTTGGGGGGCCGAACTCGCCCCAGAAGGTCATCGCCAACGTTCGCGGTTTGGCGAATCGGCTGAGCGGAGCCATCCCGGATACAGGTACGTTTTTTATGCGGACGACTTGCACGCACTTTTATTGTCATAAATATGTATGTACACGCATTTTACGGAGGCGGGTGCTCCCTGGATTCTCGGCTGAAGGTAATCAAATTACCAGAATTATTGATCAACGCAGCGAGCGAGCGTTTGCATCGTCTCAGGTTCGTCTCACTCCCTCGATGTTGTGTTATGTTGTGGGCCATGTTTACACATACCTCGAACAAATCCAATTACGGCCGATGACTTAATTGCGGGCGTCTAGGCGTCTGTGCATGTCTCACACGGACGGCGAAATTCGCCTCGTACTCAATGAAGTGAGGAATTAATGCCGACGAGACGAGACCAGACGAGAGACGAGAAACGTGACATAGATTGAATGATGCGCGTGCCCGCACCCTTGATGGGTGGTTTTTAATGTAATGAATTGGCGGTGATTCATTAGCATTGATAATATTGTTTCGAGCGTGCGTGTCGTCGTCTTCCCTCTAGTGTGAGACGCGATTCAGGCGACGCGATGACGAGAGAACGCGTATAAATAAATTGTAATATGTCGCTGGTGTCGCTCGAGATAGGTGAACTGCGATGGAATCATTCGAAGAATCTCAAGAATAGCTCTTACATAACATGTCGCACAGATGCACACACATCGTACACTCATTCTCGGACACACCCACAGCAAAAACAATTGACACACTTTCCGTGAGCGCTAAACTTAGACGCAAAAATCATGTGAACTCGCATGCACGCACACACTCACCTCTTCGGCGGCAGGCAAGGCTAATCAATATCCTTAATTGGGTCGGTCTTTGAGTCGCTGTAGTACTGTTGAGAAAATACACGACTCAACTCCTACGCACGCAAGAAAACTCGTATAAAGGAAATGCTATACATTATGCTAGGACAAACGACACGAAGTATATTATTCACGTCCACGTCCGTACCTACTCCGCCCAATCGCGTGCGTGCGTGTGTGTGTGTGCGGGCGTGCATCCAAGCGTATTAACAGCACAGTTTCCCGAGCCCGAAATAGGAAGTTCGGTCGGCGTGCGTGTCTGCCCGCCATTACGTGTATATGTAGTACTTACGTTGGTGAAATGTGTATTCGTTAAAATTGTACGCTTCTCTACACATTCGTCGTCGTCGCTCGTATTGCGTTGTGGAATCGAACGAGCCACCTCCACCCCCACACGGGCATGCACACGCACGAACATTTCGATCGTTCGTCTAGCGAGCTAACACACGTTTCGCGGGTGCTGAGGTGCAAATGCTTTAGACTTGCGTGTGTGTTCAGTATGTAAAAAGTTAGAGAAGATCGTCCCACACATTGAATCAAACAGAAAGGTACTCAAGTTGTCCAATTTATCTGGCCGAATATGGGTCATATTGATCTACATATGAACGTCTTTTGTTAACATTCGTGGTCCCCAACAACGATGTTTGTGATGCGTTCAAATTAAGTTAGAATATGAAGAAAAAAAAACATTCGAGGGCACAAAAGTATATCAAACATTGTTGAAATTCCTCTGATGTTTCGTCAAAAAACATACATTTAGAAACACGTAAAATGCCGTTTCTTTCGTAGGCTTCTTATACTGGTCGGATTCCGCATAAAGATCGATATTTGATCACGAAGCAAAAATATAGCCAGATACTTAGATGGTCTATTGATTGCATTTTACCATTTCGAAATTGATTCAAATTAACATACGTGGGAGCACCTTACCCTACTTCTTGTATTTTCAGTTAGCGAATGTCCAACTCAGTTACCATCTCTACTCTATATGTAGATTCGTGATTTACCTAACAAGACTGAGCAGCGCACGACCGTTCCGCATGTGTCCTGAATGTCGTCGTATACAACATCGTATGTATATGTATATGTGTGCAGCGGGTCACAGGAATGGGGAGCGCACGTTTTATCAGCAGTTCACATCGCATCGGCAACGAAC
The DNA here is from genome assembly GCA_024741255.1 of Exechia fusca. NCBI lineage: Eukaryota > Metazoa > Arthropoda > Insecta > Diptera > Mycetophilidae > Exechia > Exechia fusca. Next base: position 11,229 of record JANTBZ010044561.1, read on the forward strand.
GTCGTTCGTTGCGCGCAGCCGCGAGGCGACCACTCCGTGCATTTCCAAGTGGAGACACGCGCCGTCGAGGCCAAGTGCCCACTTTGAGTATACAGCAGGGAGCGTGCACACACACACACGCGCTCGCACATGTGTCGCATATATAAAACGAACACTCGACATACAACGACGACACGACACAATACAACCGACGTATGAATATTAATGAAAACGCCCGTCGTCGTCGACGTCGTTATGTTTGTGTGTTTGATGATGATTATACGCCAGGCCAGGCACGGGAAACTTCGTGTATTTTCTGTGTCGAGTGTTTTCCTCAAATATCGATCACACGATATCATGTCGCACATTTTTTCCGTGGGTGCCAGCGCAATGGGGCAATTTTATTAATTGCTTCCGTTCGGTGTTGATTTGAGCTCGAGTACGTAATTT